>JAANSN010000087.1:0-97527 GCA_036850665.1 Dicranocentrus wangi | reverse complement strand
GTATTTCTCCCGGGGAAATCCCCTCGTTGTTTCGGATTTCGTATTTTGGGAGGAACGACCGACACGAGGATTGATTTTCTTACAAAACAGGTATGTCAAAGCATGAAGGCTCATATTAATTTAATTAGGTATTAAATTCGTACTGGTTTATTATGAAGGAAGAAAGAAGGACAATATGATTGTTGATTGGAACTGTTTGCACTTTTATGCAGCGACAAAGTGGAAGTGGCGTTGGAAGGGGGCTGCCTGGTTCGACTTTGCAACCGCTACGCTACTTCCATTTCAGACGAGCTAGTAAATGCACAGCCGTGGAAAGTAAGTGTTACTACAAGATTACGAGCTCATTATGTATGAGCTGTGCTCATATAACTTACACGAGTACCTACTCGACTAACTCAAAACTAATTAATATTTTCTCTGATTTCAGTTGGATTACTTGTGCCTAGTCAACAACCACTACCGCCCACGCAAAGTCGAGGAGACTTTTTAAAACGAAAGCGGGAGTGAATAATGGCTTAAGTTTGTTTGTAAATCCGATTATGCCAGATTGAGGCAAGGCAACTAGGAAATATGTTAACAGAATAATGAACTATCATAAATGTTGTCGATTTCCTTATTAATATTTCCCTTATGTAGCATTGTATTTTAAACTTGTGACTAGTGACCTCCTGAATCCTAATCAAATTACGGATGTCGCCTCATTTTCCCAAAAAGAAATCATTTTGTCTTGCAAATGGATGAAATGTATTAAGTATTAAGCATGAAGTGTTGAATGTATTAATTTTAATTTATGAAAATAATTCTGAAATGAACAACAATTTCTCTTCTATTCCGTTTCTAATCTAACTAATATACGTCTTACTTGTTGACTGGATATCTAATTGACTTTAAGCTAACAAACACGGCATGTCAGTATTAAATACAGATCATATAAGACACGGATGAAAGGCAACAACGTCAGAGAATCACATTTAAAATCAGAAACATTGAAGTGAGCGTCCGTAGCATTTAGTTCAACCAGTGCGACATGATAATGTATTCCGGTAGCTGGATTGTGATTGCAGGGACGGCTGGCATTGGTAATAAATAATAATAAGATTCTTTTGCAATGGCGGCGAAACTTACGAAGCGGCTATTTGCAACTGGAGGAGCAATCGCGGTGGATGGGCCTCGTAGGCCTGTGGAGCCACGGGTTGAGCAAGGAAGATCCCATTTTCAACCTCTTGATGTTTTCAAGTTTAAAATCAGTGACAATGACAACTATCACTTTTGCCTGCAAACAGATACAAAAAACAAAGAAGAGTTTACTTTATAGTCATAGAGGCGATAGGTTTGAGCAGCACTGCTAGATATTGCAATGCAATCCAGCGACTTCCATTGTCCATTACATTTTATAAGTATACCACTGCCTCGCCAAAGTAAGTTGGATGCTGGATGAAACATTTAATTTGCACAATATTCAATTATTATTACCCGATACTCTAGTCTTTATTTTACTCTTCCCCTTCCATGAATTCCAGAAAAACCCAACGCAAAAAGTGTACTAGGTGCATACTGCATAGGTAGGTATATGGGGTTATCGTGCCTGCTCCATTTATCATTACCACACCACCACTCTATCCGTCCCTCTGCTATTCATGATGAATTCATTACTGATTGCATTCAGCTCAATCCTTCATCCTTGTACCTAACCTAACTAATTATAAGTTCACTTCAATAGTAGGAAAGCTAATTATTCATATTCAGTAATAATAATACATAATAATAATAATCCTCCAACCATCCTAGTCCAAGCCACACACCAATATTATGTAGCTACACACGCTTTTGAATTTTGAAGACGAACTGCAACCTGCCGGGCTAGTAGTGCAGTGTAGGCATATAATTCTTTCCTCCTCCTCATCACCATATCATCATTTGCGTCAATTTCTCGGAAGGAAATCTCACACATGACACACCTCATGATGATGATGATGATGATGATGAAGATCGAATTGGAAAGTTACAATGAACTATATAAACAGATAGATGCTAGTAGCTGTGTTGTGTGTGAGTGAAGCATGATTTTAAAAAACCGTATTAAATTTAGATGGAACAAAGCTAGCAAATGCAAAAAGCTAATATAGGTGGTACGGACGGACGGGGCGGTATAACGGGGTCATCGCCGCAGACAGACGCATAATGAATATAAGGAGTAAGGTGGGAGTTGAGAAGCTGACGAAAGTGGAGTTGCTAATAATTTGCTAATGAAATAGCCAAGAATGAATTGCGACAGATTTGTCTACACTAAATCGGGGTTCATGTATGAAGTCAAGTTTTTGTTGTTTCCAACAATCCAAACAAAATGTCATTCATTTTAATTACACGAGCTGGATAAAGTTGGAATCTAACTTTGCGAGGAAGTTGTATGGAGGAGGAAGACAAGTGTTTCGTGGAATTTTACTGTTCAATTCAATGGTGAATTGGTGACTATTGTAAAAGGTTAATGGTGGAAAGAGATGATTTTTTTGGATGGTACTTCCTAATGTTCATACTATACGACTATGACAAATAACGGAACGGAAAACGGAATTAGGATTGTATGTGAAGGCGTGCAATGCAATTGACTTACTAATTAATTGCTTCGTAATAATCATTCTTTTTTCTCTTGGCAAATTGGTTTTAAAGGCTATGTTGGATTGAGAAAAACAGATTTTTGCATGCTGTACGACGACGGGAGTGGAATGGAATAAAAAGATTACACACAAACATACACACCTTTTCCCCTAGATTATTATTTGCATACACTTTGTTTTTAGCCATTAACTAGACGGTTCTGTTTTTGTGTTGCATGCAGTGCTGGTTTTAGCGAATGGCTGCTTTTATGGTTTATTTTATGGCTTTGTAATATCGACTTCTACTTCTGCTAATTCATGCTATGACTGGAGGGAGCTGTGAGAATAGACCATATTCAATATTAAGCAGTCATTTGCATGACAATGGGGGATCTTCGGTCTAGTGTATAAAAACGCTTGGCGTGGCGTCTCTCCGAAAGCTTGGAACTGACTTTTGGTGCGCATTATGATTATGATTATGAAAGATATTATTTGATGTGGATAGAAATGAAATGTCATACCGTGCGTGATGTTGCAGTAGTGTCAAGTGTCATGCACTGTGCACAAAAACAAGGGCGGCGATGAGATTATTTACTTGGGTTTGGATGGGAGGCAGGCTGGCTGAGCCAGTTTTTAGTGGATTATTATTATTATTATTATTATTATTATTATTATATTACCTGTGTTACTTTTACAGCGTATGTCTTAGTTATTACGAACCGATGCTTGTACAATGATTGTCAAGTGGAGCCAAGATTTTGTTTTGCAGTTAGTTATAACCAATTTGTTTGTTTGCACTACTGCTGGCTGATTCCTTTGTATACAAAACCAGCAACAAAAAACAAAAGATCTTTCTAATATGTATCAAGTTCACGTATTCCTACAGCAAAATGCTATATGGTTCAGACTCAGATGCAATATAATGTGATTGACTGAGCCCAAGCACACAAGATACACAGGAGTGCAAGTGGAGATGCAATACCATACCATACCATCCAATAATCTTTATATATCGTGTCGCATCGGACTGACTTACCCACCCTCATCGCACTACTGGCATGTAATAAATGTAACATGAACTGTGTGTAAGTAAGTGAAGGCGAATACACGGTTTACAGGTGAGTATATTGTCTTAAGGACAATTCGAATTCCACAATATGAATATTGACATTTTAGCATATTCTTTGGCTGTTAGGCATATCAGACTAGGACTAGATGCAATTAACCTATTTCATATAACGGTGTCACCTGTTGCACACGTATACAATGCAGCAATCAACACAAGCAAAAACAGCTTGCCAATTTGTCATTAGCTATGCCATGCTAATATGCTCCCTTATATCATGCGCTCTTTGCAAATACGCGTGGCATGAATGACATCACTTTCAAAGCTTGCTGTACAGGTACAGAACAGACTTACAGACAGACTGATAAATAGTGATAAACGACTACGTTCTAGTGAATGCCAGTACGTTAAGTATCGTCTGCATCTTTCACAGAGTTTGTGAATAACGCAGTGATTGATTTTGTTTGATTTGTCTCTTGGTTAATGAGGCATGCAATTAAATTTGGAAGGAAAAGGAAGCACGACATAAAAATGTTCCTCGTAATTTTGGATGTGCTAAGCATAATTTACCTACCTACTACGATGTAATTAGAGAGAAGGCTATAACGCACACCTCTACTCTACCTCCATCCGAGAGTTTACCAAGAAAATCCTCAAGCGATTTTCGAGTTTCTAAGTTCCTGCTCTGTTCTCTGTGTAACGTAACCTCTGCTCAACACACGGTCAACCTTCACAACACCTCCATCACGACGACGACGACGACGACGCTTCGTCGGCCCTACATTTGTCCGTCCGTCTAATTCTCATACATCCCAACATATTATTATTATATTATTACATCTTTCATCCAATTCACCAATTATAAATTATCAACGCCTCTGGATATTATCATCCTCATGCTCATCAGGCCATAGGCGCTATGAAATGCATCGGATCATCTCTATGAAATTCACTGGTGATGTGATATGAGACTTCACTGCTGCAGCACCCTGCCCATTTCAGTCAGTTTATCTTGAAACATTGTAGGTCCTTAAACTTGCTCTCTCTCTCTCTCTCTCTCTCTCTCTCTCTCAAACAAAATACAAAAGCAAACCATATACACACAAGTTCAAAATGTATAATATAGTATATGAATATAGGTAGTATGAAATAGTATGAATGTAGTTTTTGGTATAAATATAAATTGTTTGTATCATGAGCTCATTGCATATGTAACCAGATGTTGTAGTAGTCTCTGCTATTTCCTACTAGCTTTTTTGTAAGTTCATGGTGGTTTTTTTTTCCATAGCCCCCCTTTGGTCTTCTCCCATGATATCATCATCATCATCATCATCATCATCATCATCACATCATCCACCAGCCAGAGCACCAACAACACCAAAGTCATATGTGTTTTTGTAAGAGTACTACATAAAGTTGGATGGATGGAGATGGAGACTAGCAACAGCAGCAGCAGCAAGCAGCACACACTTGCAATGCAACCATTTAATGTTTTTTTTTGCTGCTATGTATTCCATTTTAGGTATATCATTTCATTATTGCTCCATCCCATATAACACCAGCAGCAGAACACCACAATCCACATTGTATGTACATTGTAGAGAAACGACGATCATGATAATACAGACACGCACAAAACAAAAAATAAAATAAAAAAAGTTGGAATGAGCAAACAAAAGCAAAAGGAAGGAGACGAGACTCTCTTCTATCTAGTAAAGTAGTAAAGTAGTAAAGTAGAGAGTGAGTGAGTGAGTGGAGTCTCAGTGTTCGTTCACTACTACCATTTAGCCTGAGAAGAGCAATATCATCATTATTAGCAAGTCTTTTGTTTTGCATAATCAAAATAGCATCGGGATCGTCGTCGACACTGGAATCCCTGCCTGTGTGTTCCCTCCTCTGACTTGTTATTTTGTGTGATAACAAGGAGACATGCATAAAGGGGAGGAGTAGTAGTAGTAATAAAAAAACAAAACGAGAGTTCTTGGTAGATCCAACCAAACTGACAAAGGGCTACCACCAGCACGACCATCAACTACCATAACAAAACAACACCACTCTCATCTCATCTCATCTTGTTCTTAAATAAGGTCCGACCGACCGAATGAATGTTATATAGCCAGTAAGAAGAAAAAGGTGTCTTAGAGCTCTAAACCTTAACTACTTAACTTCAAGAAAAGAAGAAGACTTGAACAACTCAAGAAATAAGAAGAAGAAGAATCTATACTTTAACCAAAGTTTGCTGTTATTAAGTAAATAAAAGTAGAGAGTTCAACGCATTTTCCCTTTGAAACGAAAAAACTTTTGGTTGTTAATTGCGTCAATCATACCGTGTGCGTGCGTGATTCAGGTGGATGATCGATACAGTAAGTGCGCAGTTGTTTATTTGTTTTTTTTTTTTTTCATTTCTCGTTTATCTCGTTGTGCGCTCTTGACGAGAGAGTCGCTACGCAAATCCACCATTTCTTGTCGCATTTTCACTAACTAAAACTGCATAGGTATTATACCTGCATTCGTTCATTCATTGTCAATTGTGCGCGATGCAAATCATGATGATTTTATTCTTAAGATGATCATTGTTATTACTTATCTCTCTCCTTCTGGATTGAGTTGTTGTTCTCCTAAAAATAATACTTTTTTTATTAAGTATTACCATAATTCCCTTCTTACTTCTATCATTGAGATTGAGATTGTGTTCTTTAAATCCTTGTTGATGGCAACAACGTTGAAAGTGTCTTTACTTCTGACAACAACAATGATTTAGAGCATATCAGAATTCACAACAAGGAGCAAAGGTAGAAAGTGGAGTCAAGCCGTAATACAAAATTGTTAACATTATTTAAGTTTTGATGCTCAGGAAGAGAGTTAGTAGAGCTCACTTCATTTAGACAACAACAACAACACCTCCAACCTCGATTCGATTGACATAGGAGGACTTGAGGGGGTTTTATTTAGGCAAGATTAAATTGCAAGAAGGAAAGAGAAAGTCATACTGCAAAAATGACTGCATACCTACATATTACGTGAGTGAGTGTGAGGAGAGGACTGACATATAATACGCTGCTCATATGAAAAATACACAAGTTGTACTTTTGCAAATCCAGGCACGTCCAAAGTTGAAAGTCCAAGGTTCAACGTTTAAGAATTACTTACATATTTTCACGTTTTTAAGGCTATTTATTTATTAGGTTCGCTGTGAGTACATTTAGTACGCTCTTCAATATTTCCGACCTTACTTCAATACAACAATACTTACAGTTCATAGCCATGTACAATGTACACATGCAACATGCATCATTTCATTCGTCTAGCGAATGACGTGATAAATGCCTGTGCCATATCAATCTGTACTAAACTAACACTAATTTACTAGTTCCGACTTTTGACATCGGATTGGAGTTCAATCCAATTGGATTGTTATTAGGTGAGGCAGGAGGACTAATGTATGGCGTCCTGCTATAAATACAAGATAAGTAGCCACACATCCAACGCCATTATGTGATGTGATATGAAACTTTATGTTATTTCTAGTTGATGGTTGGTTTGCAGTAGTTGCAATAATACAAAGTAGTGTTTTCTGAGTTTCGTATTGGCAAAACATTCTTCAACAATTACTTGACAAACCACGCCTGACATCTTAGGCGTAGGGAACTTTACTGGTTGGTCGTTTCCATTCCCCCATATATGAAATACAGCATCATAAGTTTTGGCAATTTGGACGTCGCGTCGGGTTAGATCATTCTGACAGCCAGTTTTAATAGCAATTATTATTATTGCCAGTCGGACAAGAAGGGGACGCCTGTGGGCTGCCACGAAAATCATATGAGGAATACTTGACGTTTGTTTGTTCGTTCGTGCTAATGATTGACCTTTGACCTTGACATTTTTATTATTTTATGAAATGTTAGGGGGGAAAGGAAGCTAGAGTGCCTCTCGGAAAAATACTGTGCATAGTACTACTAACAACCGCGAGTGAATACTAAAGAACCGACCGCTTTCAGTGAATCGAATGACAGCGCAACAGAGAGTTGTAAGGTGACCTTCGCTGGCTGACACAAAAAACACGTGACATGGAAAGCCAGTTTACCTTCTTCCCTGAAATCTAATAATAAAAGAGAGGGTTGTTATAATAAAAAAGTAAACGGCATAGTTGGGATGATGCCATCATCAGCCAAAATGAACAAGAAATATTTCAACTTTTTAACTTACTTTGAGAATCTACCGAAAAAACTAGTGTCGACTTTATGATACATCCTTCCTTGATTGATTACCGAAAAAAATAATTATCTTCGTCACTTGCGAACAAGTGATCCCACCCCAATCGCCGCCGCCACCGCCGTGGCCATATATATTATTTTGCCAAATAAATCAAGTGACCAGTGCCGTGTTGTTCATTGTGAACGCCACAACAATTTTCATGGGGAGTTGTTTATCTAGAATTTTGTAAGTACAATTATGGTTCTTTTGGGGACGTTAAGTAATTATGCAATTCTTCTTCTTCGCAGCATTCCATTCATTCAGTCAGATGTGAATGTTTGGCCTTGGCCAACGCAAGCGGAGGCTTTCTTTCAATCTTACAAAAATCAGACTTACTTCATCAATCAGACATGATTGATAGGGTTTGATGCTTTTGCAGCATGATTATGCATGTGGGATAATGATATAATACTTAATCTAAATTCGGTGGACAATAAAAGTTGAAAGTCACAAGTTTTTAGCTAGTTATAGTATTATTACTCCTGCGTTGGCGTATTACTTACAAACAACAACAGAGACATAATAGACTAGTCCAGTAGTAATGCGACCGACGGATGATGATGATTCATTATTCATGAGCAGTACAAAAAACGATGTGGAGTATTGACTTTCCATATAGATAAATATATTGTACGAGCTCTTCCCACTATTTTCACAACGCACGCACTATCAACTAGAATTAGTGCATGACAGAACACTATAATTAATTGTAAATTAGTCATTAGTAGTATTAGCACACCTTGCTGTAGAGTGCGGAGCTGAGGAGTGAAGGGTTTGGTTTGGTTGGAATTTGGAATAATAATGAACACGGCTTCCTCCTTCATGATTGATTTTACAGTGAAATGGGCAACTGTTTGAAAGGCACGGCGTCCGACGATGTGTCGCTACTCCGCGGAGGGGAGGGCACACGCGAGTCGTCATCCTCTGAGCAGATCCATGAAGGGAGCGGAAGCAATAGTGGATCAGCGTCAGATAGGGGCCTTCATCATCACCACCATCATCACCACCACCATCACCACTTAATTCATACACAGGTAAGAAAAGTGGAGCAACTTTTTAAATAGGTTTTATTAATAATAATAAATATGCCAAGACGCAGGGAACGGAAACTTATTGCAAGTATATGTGATTTTGATTTTTACCTGTAATTGTATTGGCACACCAGGAACATAACGTGCCCGTGTACTACCCCTCTCCTAACGTTAGAAGACCAGTAACCCAATTGACGGAGGATGAGCAGGTGAAGATTGCAAAGCGAATTGGGTTGATTCAGCACCTCCCACAAGGGGTATATGATGACGATACTGCCAAAACACGAGAGTATGTCAACATTAATGTTTCAATTATAATTTATCTGTTCCAACAACCCTATTATGAAGTACAGTTAACTAGCAGAGGTTTTTATGGTTGTTGCAGGTGTGTGATTTGTATGATAGAGTTTACATCCGGGGACAGAGTTCGCTACTTGCCCTGTATGCACATTTATCACGTTCATTGCATCGACGATTGGCTAATGCGCAGCTTCACCTGTCCCTCTTGTATGGAGCCAGTGGACAACGCCCTGTTTTGTACTTACGAGTCTCATTAGCAGCAGCAGCAGCAGCAGCAGCAGCAGATGAAGTAGCTGTGCCCACTCGACTCCTCGTTTCCACATCCCTCGACACTCTTAAATTTTATTGCCTTTTAATTCGGATTTATTGACGACGTTGGACGAAGACGTCCTCGCTCTCCTTTCTACAAACACGAGCAGCAACAATAACCACCTATACACACCCAACAACGGGTTTCGTTTGGATCATGCCATTTGGATCATGGATCATGCAGAATCCCATTGATCATCCCAGTTAGTTGCAAGTCATCTCCTTTCTACGCTACCTAAATTCGCCTTCGCCTTCGTAACTCTTACTAAAATCACCAACCAACATCACAGCTTTGTGTATTCTAGACAAAATTCACTGCGCAAAAGTAAAAAGGATTGGAAGAAACACTAATCTCATCATTGGAACCTAGCAGATAAATAGTATAATACCAACGGTAACCTAACACAAATAAGATTTGTGTTCGCGCTAACAAATAATAGTTGACAGTTGAGAGATATATAAATAATATTGTCCTTCCACAACTTGATTGACTGTATTGAAATTCGAGTATAATGACATAGCCAACTATTATTTATAACGTCGTGTGTTTTGGAAGATGCGTAGGTAGGTATATATTTTGATTGATTGATGCAATTGAAGGGTGCTCCTCATTTGGCTCCATATAAATAATCATTATCGATCGGCGTGTACGGACGGACGCGACGGTTGGTCAGGTTGGTCTAGTCAAAACCAATTATATAGATTTTACAAAAATAGTAGTCGTACGGACGCCGGTTACGGTTACGGTTCTAGGTGTTAAGTGATTACAAAATCGGACTCGCATTTTAATACATACGTTGTTTGTTGTCCCACTCGATCGACTATCGAGCACAATTTCGAAACCCAGAATGTTTTTTCTGCCTTCATTCATGCTTATTATAGCCGGGCCCTATGTGCAAATTTCGCCCCGCGTCGAATAGAGTAATAATAATGTAAGGGAAAATGAAACATGAAACGCAATCAGAAAGAAACGTTATTCTTGTATAGTCAATCAAATGATTTCAATTTATTTCTCTGTTACTACGGGATAAAAACGTCATGGAGGAGGAAAACGCGAACGGAAGGATAGGGGTGGGGATGGACGAAACCCTTTGATTGATAGTGATGTCAATTTAGTTTTTAACGGCTAACGTATGTGTGTTATAGTTCAGTGGTGAATTATGCTGCTATATTGAAATTAAATGTTTTTTATAACTCGGTAAAACGCGCAAATTCACCTACTACGGTCGATCGGCGACCGTTTGACGTTGGATAATTGAGGGGGTGGGGGAGGAGTGCATGATTGATTGTGCACAACAATGAATGAATCTAGTATCAACATTCGAATAGGCTGATTTAAATGATACGGACGGACTCGAGGAGGTTATATATTCTCTAAGATTTACTCTTAAAGGTGATAATATACTATTAATAGGTATTATAATATAGGTAAGACGAGTACTATAATTGTAATTGAAGGTAGCTGCTACTACTACATACAGAACTTGTATGCGAGGTTGACTGACTGCGACTTTTCGGCAAATAATTTTTCGCCA
Source organism: Dicranocentrus wangi (assembly GCA_036850665.1). Taxonomy (NCBI): domain Eukaryota; kingdom Metazoa; phylum Arthropoda; class Collembola; order Entomobryomorpha; family Entomobryidae; genus Dicranocentrus; species Dicranocentrus wangi. The sequence goes on along the minus strand of JAANSN010000087.1, from coordinate 86,438 downwards.
AGATACAAAATGTGAATTCTAAAAAAATCTCAAAATAGAGAAGACTAGTAGAGCAAGTGGAAAATATATCGCATCGCCTTGTTTCCACTTCAATAAGCAACGGGTCTCGTTATTTCTTTGGCTATGGCTTTACCCTCTCTACTAAACTCCTTTTTAGTTTGCAGAAAAGTAATAAGCGATTTTTAACAGCGATTGATTATTAAGCAAAGTAAAGTAATCAAGTTTCCATTCATCCAGAAGTTTTACTTTTTCGAGTGTGTCAAGCCACCCCATTTTACTACCTATTCAGCAAATTCCTTACATCTCTTGCGAACTGCAGATTTAGTGCTTTCAGTAAGTAATTCGAAGAAGATTCGTGATAATGGTTCAATGATAAACGTCGTCGTAATAGTTAGCTAGTTAATAATTGGTAGTTGCTGCGCGGTGAAAATACATAAGTAATTGCCGACTCGTAGGGAAGGAAAGTGGCTATAAAAAGGGACTTTCGCCTTGGGCACGACGAGACGAGAAACTACTACTCTTGTTGTTGTTGTTGTTGTTAAACTGTTAATAATTGTGTTTTAGGATTGCAGGTTGTTATTGCTGCAATCCTTGACTAAAGTGCTTCATATCTGCTCTTCAGCTATGCAGTCATGGTTGCCTCCAACAAAAACAAATACGATGTTCGTGCATTAGGATTCAGGATTCAGTTTTGAATGTCACTGTTTGTCGGTTGTTGTTGTTGGTTAGCAAGACTGGACTACGCGACGTACGTACTTAATCCAAAAACTTGTTACAAATAATAAAAATTAAAAAGGGTGTTTGGGATTTATAGATTGCAGATCGATATCTCTGTAATAAAATAATAAAAAATTATGCATTTAATTGCAAAACCAGTCAAATATTGCTACTTCAACTCTACAGATCTATAGAGAACAGTGATTTCAAATACAAGACAAATGAATCTATAAGCCTTGTAATTAATTTAGTCGTAAGATCAACCTGCTCGTACGATTTAATTAAATTAACATAGTAAAAAGAAGCATTATCTACACGCAAGTCATGCAAATTATTACTAAATTTTAAAAAACCACACCAGTAGTGGCCGTTATGACGAGCGAGATGAAGGAAGAGTAAAGTACTAACTAAAATCAATGAATGTGAACGTAGACCTACTTCAATACTTCAATTTAATATCACAACACCACAATACTTAATAAAAAAGCATAATTGCTATTACTATTAAATTAGCAGTGCTATGATGAAATAAGAACGCTCGAGCTCTTTTGATTGAAATAATATGTTGAAAACTAGTCGCACTTGATTTTTTCGCGTGAAACGAGTCGTTTTTTTGTCTAGTTTGTGCTGGGTTTTTTTTGTTTGTACTCTTAGCTTGTAGCTGGTTTCAACTGAAACTGATTCTTCTGATTGTGGAGATGAGGTTGGTTGGCTATAGACTAGAAGAGAGGATAACGAAAATTGTTACCGTGTGTGATAGTGAGACGTATTCTATGTATTATAGGATAAGACTAATAATAATAAATATAATAGGTAACAAGTATATATGTTATTATTGGACGTACAACAACAATTAACTTTTTGGATCTACTTAACCTATACTTTTTTCGATTTTGTAAATATGTTTTTTTAGTATCAAGAGTTGCTCCTGTACTTTAGTTTGGCTGATTATTATTATTTTTTTGACCCGGCTACACAGTTAGCATTGGAGCCGGTGTGACATGGCTTTTTATGTTTCATAATAATAATGATTTGATTTGATTACATTAATACAACAGTCACAGTACTCAGTACTCAGCTTCCCCTCGTTTTGTTTCTAGATAAATAACAATTAACAAAGGAAATATGAGCGTCGTACTTAACTCCTCCTTTACAATAATAAGACTAGGTATGTATATGATTTTCAGAAGAATTTTTAATGAAACGAAGGATAATCAGTGGTCAGCGCGTCCTCGTCCTCAGTATGACATAATATACCTAGTAATTAATGATGATGATGATGATGATACGTAAACGTAATTATTATTGTTGTTGTTGTTGTTTTACTTATTACTTCTTCTCCCGGGATCCAAATTAGTTTGGAAACCATGTACAAAGGGAAGAACGGATTTAAAAAAAACAAATATGCCTCATCATGATTGCATTATAGCTCTGTTGATTCAAGTGGTTATTATCTGTAAAATAGGCATAATAATGGTAAAAAAATACCTAGATAGATGGAGTCAAAGACAAGAGGTATTGTTGTTGGCCGACTAATTTTAATCTAACTAAACCTATTTTGCGTCTAATAATAATAATAATAATAATAATAACAATACTACTACTACTACTACTAAATATGCCTTTAGATGGAGGAATCGCAATCGTGGCGGATCTTAAACTTGCGCTATATAAAACATATGCTACTACGTTATAATTATAATAAAACAGTTTTTTCGTGATGATGCGTGCAAATAGTGCAAACTAGAAAAAATGTGACAAGAAGACTAGAGTCAGACAGACAGAGTATAAAACAAAGTTAATAGGGAACTGCGTTGTTATATGATGAATCTTTAAAAAATCCATTGTGGCGGAGGTGGACGGAAGCCGAAGAAAAAGAAAATATATAAAAATATGTATTGACAGGAGCGTCTACTACGTTTTGTGTATGGCGTCGTGAATGAAGTTATTTTAATGTAATTTGTATGTATAATTGACTGTGTATTCTTCCGAGTATGATTTTTAGTGAATGCAATGAAAAATGTAATGATTACTGACTGATATGATGATGATGATGAAAGAAAGTGTCGCGTGAAACTGGAGTAGGTAATAATAATAATACAATGGAATATGATTTGATTATTATGTTACTCACTCGTTGATGAAAATGAAATTTTCTCGAAAAGTCAAATAAAACAATAATGACGGACGAAAAATAAAGAAAATGAAAATGAAATCATCTTTTGGGATGGACTCATTTGACATGCATGGCATTGGCATTACTTACTTCATGATTGATTAGCAGGAGTAATGATAGAGCAACTACACACAGAGCTTCAATCCCGTTTTTTTGTATAAAATATAATAATAATACGAGCATATTCCAAATTTATTTCGATGGTTCGTTTTACTTTGTTAAAAAAAATCTTACAGGTTGTGGCACATAGGTAATATATTTCTCATAGCACACGAGTTTTTAAAAGGCCGTCATAATTCCTCCTCCATTCAATACAATCAATCATGGCTATTAAAACATGATAATACTTAACATAATTTTTGCAGATCATATATCATCATAACATTCTTTTTTGTCACCTTTTAAAATACTGACTGTGCCAAACTGTGACTACCTGAATTTTAATATGTTGTTGTGCCATGCTGATTGTTTATATTTTTTAAATTGCGATTGACATTTCACTCAGGAAGTGCCACCCCACATATGCGTATAATGTACACACATCTGCGTCTCATTTAAGTAAGGCAATGCATTCCTAAATTATCATTATTTTTCTCATAAATTGGATACAGCCAAACCAACAATACTGTAGTATCAAGTATCCATCCACACACAGTTAAATTAAAGCTTGTTCGCATCTTTCCCAACTTATCTCAAGTATAAACTCGAACAAAAGTCTTAAAATGTTCGTTCATTTAGTAAGGCAGTCAAAGAAGAAGTAACCACTAAACCACAAACATAACATTCCGTAACGTTTTGAATGGCAAATTAGTATGGAGTACCTACTCCATTAGGTAAAAATGGCAGGTATTATTATTATTATTATTATTGAATGAACACGTCCAAAACCAGATATGAGAATAGGGGTAGGAGGGGTAGGTTAAGCAGCTTATGATGGTTCATCGAATTAGTTAGTCATTTATTTGTTTCATTCAACAATTGGTCACTTGTAGGAAGGTCCATGTGGCGGCTGGTGTGAATGGTGGTGGGGTGGGCGATAATTATTGTGATTACTTGGACTTCCATGATGATGGTGATGATGGGAGTGAGCTGAAGAAGGTGGTGCAGCTGGCTGAATTATCAGTCTCCGTTTTTCCCTGTGAACTTGTGGCGGCTGAGCCGATTGTTGACCATGAGCTCTGCTGTCTCTGTGGTCGCCGCGATCCCTTTCCCTGTCGCGATCTCTTTCTCTTTCCCACCCATCCGTTAGGCGCCCTTCTCGGTGAATGTGTTGCAGCTCGTGGCCATCTATTTGGCGAGCGTTACGACGATGACCAAGACCTGCCATTTGAGCATTGCGATGCTGCTTACGCCCTGCTGACCAGCCACTTCCGGGATCCCATGCACGGGAATGGTGGGGCTGGGTAGAACCTCCTCCTCCTCCAGCACCAGCGGCACCTCCACCACCGCCGTGAGTCCTGTATTGAGTATGGACCGCTAATTGGCTTTCAATGCCTAACATTTTCACCACCTGCTTAACGTCGTAGTCCGCACCATTAACGAGATATCCGTGTCTGACGAGAAGCTCGGTTAGAGATCTTTCCAGGTCGTGTTGCTTCTTTTTCGCAGCGTTCAAAGAGTCTTCCATTTTCCTTAAATACAGATCAACCGCTGAGTTGGGATTAGATGAGAGGATTAGCCGGATTCGATTTTGGTGCTCCATGTGCATCTCTTTGGCGTGCCTATGCTCCACCACCAAACGTCTGCTCAGCTGCTCGTTGTAATTTTCCGCCTGCTCCAAATGCTTTTCCAGTCTTCTGGAGGTGGACCGCAGTGCCACCACCTTGGAGAAATACAAGCAGAGAAGTCGCTGCAGCTCCTCCAACGACAGCGTTTCCAGCCTTGTCACAAGTTGAGCTTCATTTGAGCCTGGAGCTTGTTTCGATGCCAATGAGCCTTGATGAGGTTGTCCCAGAATGACTTCATTTTTAAACTCGATGGCAGTGTCCACTGCTTCGATGGCTTCCTCAAATTCGTAAACCTTAGTTTCCATCTTTTTCAGTTCTTCCTCATTTCGCTCATCTGTCTGTTTTAGCTGATCAGCCCACGTTCTTCGCTGACCAACCAAAGAATCGCGGACATCCCTCAACTGACCAATTTCAAACCTGGCCTTCTCGGAGGAGGCCTCCCCTTTGTCCTCTTCTCCCCCTGTAAGCGTCCTAGCTCCGTCGGATGACCTTATTGGATGAGCAAATTCCACCGGCGGCGGCGGCGGCTCCAGATCCGTTTGAGTAGAGACGTCATTATAAAGGACGCAATAGGAGGACTTGTATGGGCTCTGCTCTTCAACATCACCACCACCACCGCCTCCTTGTTGTTGTTGTTGTGCCTCCTCCTCGTTAGGAACTTCAACAAGGAAATTGGACGACGAATCCCACTTGGTGTGGTGCTGCTCCGTTCCCATCAACGTGGAATGAGACAGTATTGGACGTTGATGAAGGAAAGTGGTTGCGTCGTCAAAAAATTGCTCCGCCTCGCTCACTTTATTTGAAACGAGGAGGCGAAATTTTGTTTCCAGATCGTCAATGAGGGCGTGTATTTGTGAGTCGTCCTCGTCCTCCTCCCCATCCTCTTCTTCTTCCTCCTCCTCACTCTCCTCGTCAATCAAGTCATAGTCGGTGGAGCCATTCTCGCTTTGGTTGGTCTTCCCATCATCCTCCGGGTCATAATGTTCGTCTACTTGGCCGTACTCGTCGTCGTCGTCGTCGTAGGACATCATGTGCTGGAGACTGGGCATATTACTGCTGCGAGCACACCTCCCCGGCATCAGCCCATAAGGCATTCCACCCTCCAAATGGACCTCCATAATATTCTCTTTCTCTACTCTTCCTTTATGAACGAACGACCTTTCCCCTCCCTGTCAACGTCAACTCTCAGCTTCATTCAGCTCCTCCAACTCCAGCATGAAGGACGGATGAGAGAGCACCTACGACCGGATTAACCAATAATCACACAATTTATTTATTATTGTGATTTAGTTTAAAATGCACCGCACAGCAGTTCGAATACGACAACATCATAATTGTTCTTTCAAGCTCATTTCATGCTGATTCATTCCATTTAACTATTCGCAAAAAAGGGTACCTGGGCTGCTGGCTAAGTGAGAAGACGTCAAAAAGCAATGTCTGTCTCCTTCAAACTGCGCCAACTGTTGTCGTCGGTCGGTAGTCGGTGGGGACGGACGGCGGTGGCGCCCACCCTTCAAGCCCTCTCTCTCGCTAATTTCTGTTGTATGTTATTGTTGTTATTATTAGCGTTGTACACACCTGTATTCACTCACTCATCATGTCAGTCATCCCTCGGCTAATTTACCAAAACTACACGTGACACGTTCAACTTTAGGTTAACTTGACGGCACTTGACTTGGCTTAAAGTATAGATATTGTCAATCAACCATGTCCTCAATACTGCAGGTCAGCAGAGGGGATGTTTTTAAGGTTGTTGAAGGTGTAGTTGAATTCAATAAATAAATACAATCCCTACAAAAGGTACATATATTACATAATTGCATAATCCTATTATTATTGTGAATATATTGTGATCTGCTGTGCCTTTTGTTTTTGGGGTTGGTTCAAGTTGAGCGGAGTCTTGCCAGATGCCCCATTCACACATGACATGAGCTACAGACCGCATTGTTCATTCAATTCTAATTCTATCCCATAATCCTCTTCTATTTCTTGCACATATACATCATAATACTATTATTATACCTTATACTGGCGTATACCCTTTACCCTTCTATCTAATTAACATGCATCTTGTTGCACCCTTTTTCAAATAAAGTCTCCTCATCTCATTCTCATTAGTCTGATTGATTAATCATTTCCCTTAGCCTCACCATTTAATTGTTATCAGTAAAAAGGGAATCAGGGGATCCTGCCCTGCCTGCTCCTGTTACATAATATAAGGTGGTATGGTAGGTAATGGGTATACATAAGCAATACAAGAATAAGAATCTCACTTTTTACGTATTGTTTGTGGGTGGATTGTGGACTCATGGGGCTCGGTTCTCCGTTTCATGGCAATTTAAAATATTCCACAATCATCATCATCATCATGGTTTTGAAGCTAATTGTTAGACTTTTTAAAGTTGCTTGCGTTGCTTGCTTATTAAATACCTACCTATATACTATATTTGTTTGCATCATGCAGGAGACTAACAGGACAGGACCATTGAATATACGTACAAAACTGATAGAAATCCACATTTGCGAATTTGATTGTTGTGAAAGTTGTTGTGACAAAGATCGGATCTGGCTCTGGCTCATGCCCTACCTCTGGGTCATCATCGTGAACAAATGGGTCATGAAAATGATGAATACAAAGGAATTATTATAGTCTCACTCACACTGTTATCCTGTTCCCTTTGTCGACACGTCCACCCCTGCCATCATGTGGCATGCAAATACGCACAGGTACGTACGGACGGACGTTGGGTTCCCACTATGCAACAATTTCCCTGAGCTATGACTTAATTTTAAAACCTTAATTGTGATGATCAAACTGTTTCGGAATACTTACCTTAAGTATCTACTAACTACTAACAATAAGACTGACTTCATGCAGTCATTAAACAAAGTGACACATGTGAGAAAACTAATATGAATAGGCATGTGATGTGAGGCGAATGTTGGGCCCCGACTGAATGATGACAGGTGTAAACTCACTTAAAACGAATGGTCGTGGCACACGCAGCGCAACTAAATAAATTAATGAAAAATCTTTTAAACTATGAAAAATCTTTTAAACTTTCGGTAAAATGCATTTTTCCACTAACTAATGGAGTCTCCAAGAAGCGTCACGGTGGATACATAAGCATGCATTAATTAAACATATCAATAATTGCTCCCATCAAATACCACCAAATCAAAAGATTTGAGCATTAACATGATAAATCGGCCGGGTGAAAGATTTTGTAGAATTTGAATTTGTGAATATAGTTCATCAGTTAAAAAACTGTCTCAAACAGCGTTGCTCCTGTTGTAACAAAAAATGCTCCATTGCAGCCATCTTTACAAATAATAAGTTTATGATTTCACAGGTAGTAAGCACAAGCACGAAAAAAACCCATTATTATTTGGTACGTATGTACAGGGTTCATGGAAAGATGATGCCCATAAAGGTCCTATCTACAATGCTACATCTATCTTTCCGACTTGTGTGATATCACAGCAGCAGACACTGGCAGAGAGCAGAGAACAATATGCACACCCTGCAATTTTTCTTATGAAATCGTGCATACATTAACAGTGTAATAAAGAATATTTGAATATTTTGTATGCATACTGAAAAGGCAAGGGGTGGTGGAGGAGGTGGAGGATCGCTCTCTCTCTCTCTCTCTGTCTCTCCACTCCATTCCTCATCTCTTTATCTTTCAAGCTTTTTTATTTCCCTGCTTGGCTTTGGCTACTACTAATCAGGCTCATCGTCGTGTTCACCCTCGCTCGCTAGCTCGCTCCTACATGCTACTTACTACATACAACAGGGTTTTACACGGCGAAACTAACTCGCACTCACTTCAACCATCATATCACCTTTTCTAAAAAGCATGCATCCCTTCTCCCCGGTCCGACAAAATGAGGCCCAAAAAAGTGTGCGTGTAAAGAAACAAAGTTAAGTAAAGTAAATTAGCATTTGGGATGAAAAAGCGTCGTAGTTGGCTGCTATGTACCTTGCTTGCCTGCCTGACTCAGAACTCAGTCAGTTTAATATAAGCAACAACGTCAAGAAAGGAAGAAAGAAAGTACACAAAAATTTGCAGAGAGAGAGAGAGAGAGGGCTTTCGGGCTTTCGGACTCGTTCGAAAGCGTTCTCGCACGCAGAGTGCCGCCGAGCCGAGGGAGAACGAGGACGAGGTGGACGACGAGTGATGTGATGCACATTCAAGTAATTATCAACGACAAAGATGACTACATATATAGCATAACCACCACCGACGCCGCCACCACCTCCACCACCACCACGTATTTCATTTGTGCACATCCAGTTTTGAGTTTCCATATAATACATAGGACCAGCGACGAAGGAAAGGAACGAAACTTAAAAGCAAAAGTTTTCCATTATTTATTTATGCATAGTGTGCTAACTCATTAGCGGTTGCCACCTTGTGTCAAATCTAGACGTAAACCAAGCCAAAAAAATATATGTATATACGTACGACGTAGGACGCTTTGTCTCGAGCTACGCGTACGTACGCTACGTACGTCGTAACTGGTGATGGTGGTACATGCCCATGTCGCACTCCGGTCCGGAGTCCGACTCCTCCAGCAGAACTCACCTATACTCCATGCATGCTACTCCTCCTGGATGGAAGTGGAGATCCAAGGAAGGAAGAAATATGTATGATTATTACAACATAAGAATAGCCCAAAAGTCCTAATATAATGATATACAACAACAACGCACGACGACCGACGCTCTCTCTACCTCTCCTCCTGCCTCTGATGATGATGACTCTCACTCCTGAACACTGAGGACTGAGAGAGACCCCAACTCCGACTGAAGCTCTTCTAACTCATCATAATAAAGCAAAAACTCACAGCATCATCATCAACATCATCATATCATCGCTCCTCGTCCTCCTCCGCCGCGTCCCCTTCTCCCTCCTTCTTTCTCTTTAACTCTAAATTTGGCGTTGTCCAACTTGAAGAACAAAAGAAAGAAATGGAATACCCAGAAATAACTTGCAAGTCAAAAACATGATATCTTTTACGGGTATCCCGGTCGTAGAGCACAAGAAAATGAAAAGCATAACTAAATGCAAATTGGAGCGAGTGAGTATTATTATGTGGGAATTATGATGGGATCCACTTGTGCTGCTGGTCGAGTCCATTTTTTTTTCAAAAGCAAGTAAGCTTGCCCATCAGTTCATCATCATCATCACATAACTAAGGATTATGATGACGCATTAAGTGTCAAGACAAATAATGTCGTATAAAGCGTTTTGCATTTCCTTCTCCATGTCCGACTTCAAAAATATGCAGACCCATTAAAAGGACATGCTCAGATTTCATCAGCTCACATTCAAAAGTTCATCCGTGGTGACGTCTGCCAGTACAAAAAAGAGGAAGGATGAAGGCTAGAGTAAAAAGATTCTTTCCTTTTTACTGCTTCTTCTGCCATGTCACCATGCATCGTCGTCGTCGTCTTTCTCCCAGTAGTTGAGTGAGTGATATGATATGTGATATATTGTGAAATATGAAATTCACACAAAAAAGTTTATTTGACTCTCCATGTTTTTACATATGCTGCTTAATGAAACATGATTACATTTTTTTGGCTGTGCTGCTGCTGCTGGGCTGGGGTGGCTGGCTGTGCATGGAGTTGCATACATACGCCGCATACCTATTATTAAATACTATGATGCATTAATAAGAGTAATCTTTCTATTTTTTCGCTGCTGGGCGAATTAAGCAGGATGATGATGACGGTTGACGGTGGTGGTGGTGCGGTGGTAGGCACTGGCTGGTGACATTATGTTGACCGAGCAGAGCAGACTATCTATCTGTCATACTATTACTATTATTATTCCCATTTAATATCCTCGTGGAACATGACTAATACCCGAAAAAACAAAGGCCACGTAACTCGCAATAATAAAGCAAAAAAAACCAAGGGAAACTACCTACTCGACTCGTTCCTCTCGTAACAACTCTTTCCTACTATGCATGCATGCTTGTTGTAATAATAATGTATGCTGTTTGTGTGGTTCCGTTGCTGTTGTGTTTTAGTTTTGTTGCAACTTGTGAGTGCACTTCCCTGTTCCCTGTAAAAGGATAAAAAAAGTTTATATGGAGCTAGCGAGCTTGTACTTTTCTCCTCTCCTCTCCTCTCCTCCATTATAATATAATGTATTCCCCAGTCCCCAGCCAAACAAACTGCTCTCCTCAGTCAGTTCTCATCCTCATCCTCCATTCCAACTTCCAACGACTCCAGCTTAAAGCAATTGTATTTAATAATAACAAAAAACTAATGTTGATACATACATTTTGGGGGATGATGATGATGATGGCTTGGAGAAACACTGACTCAGTCAGTAGTCAGCAGAGAGAGAAGTTCAAGAAGACTTTCCTTCGCTCGTCGTTCGTGGTTCGTGGTGTTATTCTGGATGGAGAGCATGTAATGGTTGTAATGTATGCATGTATGGAGGGAACTTTATGTGTGTGTAGCGAGTGAGTGAGTGAGTGAGTGATATGATGATGGTTGTTTGGCTTTCCCGGAGGGTCGGTGGTTTGGGTGGAGGAGGTGGAGCAAAAGTACGCACCAGCTCTGGATCCGATCCTCGCAACAACACACGTCTCTACACGTTTTCCTCCTCTCTCTCCCTTCACATTTACTCCTGGCAACAGCAGCATACAACAAAACGCGAAAGAACAATGTGTAATCATCCTCCACCGCCACCATCACCACCACCACCAGCGAAACTTTACAATATATTCTCCTCCTCACTTTTTCATTATCTCCCTTTTGAATGTCTACCTGTTCAGCAGTCAGTCAGTTGTTGCTGTACAACAAACCAATTCTCTTTCCCTGGCCGTACGTACACCTCCTCTGTCAACCGGACTCCGGTCTGCTAATAAAATGGTCCCTTTGCTTTGAAACAGTGAACATGAATAAAAAGAACACAAGAGCAAGTAATAAGAAATGGTGGGGAACATTATTACAATATGGAATAGGTAATAGCGAGCGACTGTTGTGCTGCTGTTGATATGATGATCCTCCCTCGGAGATGATTGCACCAGAAACAGACGCTTTCTTTGATGATGTGTGTCTTATTTGCTCCGCTTCAAAAAAAGGGAGAAAGCATGGAGTTGCTTGGTGGTGGTGCAAGCAATAATGATTCGAAGGTGTAGCCGAAAGATAAAGAAAAGAAAAGCCGTCAAGCAAGCATCAACCAACTAAAAAACATCCATTCCGTCCAAGAAGAAAAAAGAAAAGCGGAAACTAATAAATTGCAATAAAATTGTAAAAACATGAGATGCGATGAGTTTAAAGGCAAACAAACGCACGCTGAATCTTCTGAGCTCCTTTCCTTGTCATTCACTCACTCACTCACTCTCACCGTCATTCGTTCGTTTCGTATAGGGCAAACAAGAAGCATGTATGCATGCAAGCAATAATGCAACAAACGATACTATGCACGCCTTGATGGGGGAACCAAGCTTTTAATAAAAAAAGAAACAAGGAAGAATGAAAGAATCATTAACATTTTCCACGAAAGGAACAAAAGTCGACGACGACGACGAGTGGAGTGGAGTTGTTGGGTAGAAGCAAAAGTAAGGATCAAGCTGTTTAGAGAGCCACGTTGATTATTATAATATTTATATGTACAACAACTTTACTTCTCTCTTCCTCTCCCTACTACTACTACTACTACTACAATTGCTGTAAACCAAGGTTGAAAATACAAACAGAAAAAGAACCACATTTTGCTTGCTTGTGTACAATATTAACCTACAGACAGGACAGGAAGAGAGAGGGAGAGAGAGAGAGAGAGAGATAGAAGAGGAGAATATTATTATTATTATAGAGGCAGGGAGGCAGGCAGGCAGGGTTCCTGCCTGGTGTAGCCTCACTCGGACCAGGGCAGACACACTGAAGCAGGGCACGAGTTCTGAAGCTAGTTGGTTGCATCCATATAATAATAATAAAAAGGGAAGCTTGCTTGATAAAAGGAAGGGGGGAGATGTACAAAAAACGTTGCTTGTTGTCCGTGTGTGTACGTACACGTTTATGAGTGGATTGTACACTCCAAGGGTTATTAAATAATATGGGGAAAAGGAAAGAGAGAGAGAGTTGCTGTTGTGATGTGATGTAGATACCAAAAGGCAAGGTACCTCTCTCTCTACCTCTTCTCCAGGAAGCAGTATGCAGGCAGTGTAAGCTATATTATAATGGAGCATGTAGTTAGTTACCTAGTTAAAGTCGTAGATATGATAATATGCATGTAGCTGGATTATTTCCACTTGTCGACAGCAGCCCGTGATACGGCCTTACGGACGGACTTATGGAGGAAAAGAAAGAAGGGTGTACGCAGAATCTCTCCCGATTTATTGTCGTCCAACATTTCATATAAATACATCATATCCACATCCACACACACACACACACACACACACACTCTGAATTCAAAGCCATCCATACAAACCCCAGCCAACCACTTTTTACATCTACCCAGGCAGGCAGGCAGGGAGAGAGCTCCCCAAAATCTGCTTTTTTCCACGGAGAAATAGCATTATATTATTGCACTACCCTTTTGTATGGAATGGATGCATGGATGGCTGTTGTGTTGCGTTGAGTTGAGACTTTGAGACGAGTGTGTATCGCGAGGAGGAGGTAGTAGCTAGCTTTTAGGTTTTAGGGTTTTGTATTATGCTGCTGGAGTGAGTGAGTACTTTTTTTGCTCCTGCTGGGCCTTCCTGCTTCCCTTCCTTGCTTTTGTGTGTGAATTGGGCGAGATATTTATATTATTTTATTCGTGTAGTGCGTTCTTTCGGATGGAGGTTTAGTTAGAGGCAGAGCGGGCAGTACATTGTTGAGATGTACGGAGGGATAGGATAGGACGGACAGGGTTTCTATTCCAGGTTTCTACACTATATTCTATTCTCTACTATTACTCCTCTCGCATCATCTTTCCTTTCCTTTGCTTTCTTACAAGCTCACTCCATCCAGCTCCTCTCTCTCTCTAGCTCTAGCTCTCTCTATATGCGAGTGGCACTGATGTGAGGCAGGCTGGGATAATGGGAGAAGAGCAGGGCAGGCTAATAGTGGAAAAGAAAGAAGAAAGGAGGAGAAGAAGAAAAGTTGAAGAATATACCTTCCCTCACTGTTTTCTTCTCATGTGTGTACTTTCTCTCGCTCTCTCTCTCTCTCTCTCTCTCCATCCAACAGCCAACAGCCAACTACATCCAACTACTACATAGCGTATAGTAACAACAATAATAATAGGCAATATATATGTAGTAGTCCAGCAGTAGTAATGGCAGTATCATCATCCACGGTTGAACCTTATAGTATATAATCATTTTTTTGTGCAGGCTCTCTTTTACGTACAAAATGTACGCGTTACGGCCTTATAGCAAAAAAAGTACAACAAAAATAGTTGGCTGAACTGAACACACTTGCGTTCAGAGTGAAACATCCATCAGTTCACACATACTCCTGCAGCATTATTATTACTATTATTACTATTATTATTATTCTTACCACTACACATCCATCTAGCCCAGTTTGCAGAGTTTATCAAAAGTTTATACACCAATTAAAAGAGTTACCTAGTTGTCTGATGATAATTGGGAGAGAAGACTACCTCCAAATACACAATCGTTCGTAGGCACTCGTTTGAGTGAGATTGAGTGGCGAGTACGGTGGTCTGGTGAAAACTTAAAAACAGATTGCTTTCTTACGCTTTGGTGTTGTTTTAAAAATATAGCAGAAAAGTGTGTGAATTTATGCTGAGCAAAGTGGTGTAAAGGGTGCATGGTCATCATTCACGGCTTTTTTGCATGCATGCGATTTATTGTCTAGTCCACTCGCCAGGTGAACCCCAAGTTCGCAGAAATTCTTATAAAGCTTTTGAAAGAGTGCCAACGTTTTGAGGGGGAGCAAGCCAACCAAGTTGCGAAAGGCTACGTTACGAGTGAAGTTTAGAGTGCTAATAAGGGTGACCCCCACTGACAACAACCCCTGCTTACCATAAATTATTATCAGGCAGGCAGGCGTCTTGAAGAAAGCAGAACAAAAGTTGCAGGGATGACATTTTGCTTTTTGGAGTGAGAGTCCTGCATGACGAAAGTTATGCTCCTTGTCTAAACAAGCCGCTCGTCCAACAATGAATATTCGTAGTAGACAGGTGGACAATGTGGACACGAAACTAACTTAATAAGCCAGGTCCTTCTATTCCATGTGTTTCGTGTGACGTAGTGTTGTAATGTCACATCAATTAACCATTCTATCTATGCAATTCTTCTATATACTATATAGTGTGGCAGTGTTAGGTTTTAAGGACATTTACATTTCTGGTGTTACTACTACACGACGGACGGGATGACGGTGACGCAGTGGCGTGGAGACAACAACAAATACCTTTTTTGAATGAATCTCTTTTTAGGACGTGGGGTTCGATGCTGCAAAATATTCCTAGCGCTTTCATGAGGGAGTGCGACACGAACGAAGCGTGAAAGTGGGACTGATAATTACACCGCCAGCAATTAACGAACAGGGTCAACGCTAGCCAACTTTTGCTCCGAAAGAAAGGTGAAAGGGTTGGAGTGTGTGGCTGCTTGGATCGCATTAAGGATGCTATCATCAGGATGATGATGACGTGTGTGGAAAATTGTCGAGTGTGTTACGTTAGCGATGCTTCAGTGTGTTGACATTTGACATTTTATGGGACTTGCTGCGTGTTACTGTTGTGTTGTTGAGTGAGTCAGTGCAAAAAGTCCATACCCGCTGTGCGTCAGGCAGCACTTGAAAATTAATTCGCGTGGAGGTGTTCGTTCGCTCGTTTCGTTTGGATACTGTGATGTGGCGGAGGGGTTGGTTCCCAATAACCTAAATGCTAGCAGTGCGTGTTGGGCCCGATGATGGGGTCACCATGGAAGCACTGAGTGAGCAGGGTCTCGTGGAGCACTGTGTAATCGTAGATGGACCAAATGTGGTACGGGGGGAGGCTGGTGGCGGGAATGATGTGATCACGACAAGTGCGACGAGTCGAAGTGATGGGCTGATTAGTGAATCCACCCCGGTAGGGTCGCCCATCAACCAGGTGGTGACCACCACGCTGGTCGGCGGCGCCAACAATGACAGGACAATCGACACGTTTGGCCAGCAACCAGTGACCCGTATAATTTACCACCACACCGGTGGAAACGCTGCCGCAGCTGCTGCCGCTCTGCTCGTCGGCCAGCAGATCATTCAGCAGCAGCAGCACCACCACCACCACCACCAACACCACCAAGTTCTCCGAGGGGAGGAGGTGGAGGAAGACGGAGGGCTCCTGGAGGAGCAACAACCCCTTTCCCCCCAACAACATACTCAACACCTCCATTCCCACCCCCACCATCACCACCACCACCCAGTGTACAAGGAGGAGGAGGAGGATGAGCACCTGGGAGCCCACTCGGCGCTAATCTCTGCCTCGCAGCTTGGCGCGGCGGGGAGCAGCGTGGTCATATCTGAGGAGAGCAGCGAGGAGCTGACAGAGTCGAAACTGTATCATCATCAGCATCAGATTCTGTTGCGGCAGGCGGCGGGGGACGGGGAGAATAGTGATATAGTTTATCAAACAGACAATGAAATAGAGATAGAGGAGGCCCCTCCCGACCACCACCCCGGTGACACGGTCCTCGTGGTGGAGAAGAGTGAGCTCGTGGAGGACGAGAGTCAGTGTGAGGACATGATGTCCGCCCATTCTCACCACCACCACCACCCGCACCACCATCATCATGCAATTCACCACGCGTTTTCGCACCCCTCCTCCCAACATCATCATCCCCACCACCATCACCACCACCAGCATCATCATCATCATCATCACCATCATCATCAGGAGCTGGAGGACAAGGGGGAGGGGGAGTGCGAGGATGACAGTAGTGACCACCAAGTGCAGCAGGAAGAGCACGAAAGACATCATCACCATCTCACTCATCATCAGGCACACATGTTGGGTGCACTCGTCTCGAGCACAAGTGGAGGTGGCGGTAGAATAAGTAGTAGTGCAGGCAGTGGAGTGGTGTTGACAGATGGAGGGAGTGCTGAGCAGCAGCAGCAGCACCGGGTTGTTGTTCGTGGTGACACATTGGCGGATGGGGAGCAGCGAGTGTGTGCAGTGGTACACGGGAGCACTCCAGCGATCATCATTAGCAGCAGCGCCGCTGCCTCCAACAACAACAACAATAATAATAATAATGGCAGCAGCAGTAGCGGCATGTCCACAACGACGACGACGACGGCAGCAAAACTGAGCAGCACCATTTCGTCGTCCACCTCGTCTGCGACTGGAGGTAGCTCGTGCAGCAACAGTAGCAGTGGTGGTGGAGGAGGAGGAGGAGGTGAGTTGGGAGCCAGAGGCCAGTCGGCACAACACTGGTTGTCAGCGGCAGCAGTAGCAGCAGCACGGGAAGGCAGCAACAGTAACAACTCGGCCACTCCAGGAGCAACACTACTCCAGGAAAACAATGGGAGCAGCAGCAGCAGTGGTGGAGGAGGTAGTAGTGGCAGCAGCAGCAGCAGCAATAACACCACCACTCGACTCGTCGTCGTCACTTCCAATCCATCGTCTGTTCAGCAAACACTCACCCTCCATCGGATAGTCACTCAGGTGAAACACGAGTTGATACAAACGGCCGCCGAAGACCTGTCCCTTTCCACTAGTAATAACAATAGCAACCAACACAATAATCATCAACACAACCAAACCACCACCCCCACCACCACCACCAACAACAGTAACAACAATAATAATAATAATAATAATAACAATAGTACTAATAGTAGTGGTGGAGGTGGCAGGAGTAGTAGAACACAACTGCAGCAGCAGCAACAATCCTCGTCCTCCTCCGCGTCCATTTCACCGCTGATAATTCCACAAAACCGGTTGTTGGCCTCAGGGCCCTCGAGCGTTGTTGCCACGGCTGCAACGCTTCGGGGGGATGAGCTCACGGTGATTGTGGGGAGACAAAGCAGGCAACAGCAGCAGCAGCAGCAGCAGCAGGTGGAGTACTTGAATGAGTCGTCCCCTGCTGCCGCCGACTCAGTGGTCACGGTGGATTCCAGGAGTCGCCAGCAGCAGCAGCAGCAGCAGCAGCAGCTTCAACAACAACAACAACAAGACTACCTTCAGCAGCAGCATCATTCTCATCATCATCAGCAGCATCACCATCACCACCATCCGCAACAACAACAACAACACCATGAGCCGGACTCTGACCCCTCGAACTGTGGTGAAGGGTGCGAAGGTCTCGGCTGTGGTGGGGAAGTTCACTTGCATCATGCTGCTGCTCATCACGCCCACCATCATCACCATGCTCATGCCACTCACCACCATCAGCACCACCACCACCAGCACCATAATCACGGGCCTTCCCATGTAGAGGAGGAGGTGGACGAGGAGGAAGAAGAGGAGCCTGCCTCCCCCACCAACACGAACAACACGGACGGCCATATTGAGGATACGGATCGCGTGTCAATGTCGAGCATGATCGACGCTTCGGAGTTCCGTGCGCTTCACGCCGCCGCCGCCGAGCACAGTTACCAAGTGGCCCTCACCACGGTTCACAATGGACGACTGAGCCCGACGGGGTTCTCACCTGGTACCTCGGGCGGCTCCCAGTACGCCACCCTGACCCCGCTCCAACCCCTGCCTCCAATCTCCACCATGACTGACAAATTCAGTTACGGTCACGCGGCCGGCAACGTTGCCGGCTCCTTCACGGTGATGCAACACAATGGACTGGCTGGACTGGCCCTCACGTCGAATCCGTACTCCAACTATGAAAAGCTGCCCTCCATGGGCATGTCGCCGCCACACCACTACTCCGCCTCCCCCATCAACGGCCTCCCCTCCGACCACATGTCCTCGTCGCAGACGAACGGGATGAGGTCGGACCACCTTAGCTCGCCACCTCCAAAGTCACCTCCGAACGGTTACTCGCCCTCATCTTTCTCGTCGCCCAATGACCAAAGTAGTCGTATTCACAAAAACAGTCCGAGTCTTAGTCCCTCTCCCCTCCAACAACAGCAGCAGCAGCAGCAACAAAGTAGTAGTCAACAGCAACAATCGAGCAATCATCCTCCTGCCAACTCCCCCTCGCAGCAGCAGTCGAGTGGCGGCGGCGGTCACGGGCAGCAGCAGCAGTCTGTACATCAGCACCATCAGCACCACCACCACCACGCCAGCACAGTGTCATCGCTGCTGATTCAGCATCAGCAGAGTGTGGTGGGCGGGGGCGGCGGCACGTCCAACGGCGTGGCGAGTCCCAACTCCTCGACGCACTCCTCCCCTCCGCTGGCGACGGCGGTGGTGGTCGCTCATCGGGATGCCTCATCCCCGGCGAGGTCCAGTCCGCCGCTCTCGGTAGTTCTGTCGGGGGCGCATCCCCACATCAGTCACACGCAGTCAGTGGGCTCAGTGTTGAGCAGTGTTGTGGGTGGTTCAGTGAAGCAGGGACAGCAGACTGTGGTCAGTGTTGTGTCCTCCTCAGCCTCGCCCGGAGGGGTGGTCACGTTGACGTCTACCCCTGCTGGGTCGGGGGCAAGTGTGTCATCAACGGGAAGCACAGGCGGGGAGCTGGAGGAGATCAACACCAAGGAGCTCGCCGCTCGGATCAGCGCCGAGCTGAAGAGATACAGCATTCCACAGGCAATTTTCGCACAAAGGGTGCTGTGTCGCTCGCAGGGAACCCTCTCCGACCTCCTCCGCAACCCCAAACCTTGGTCCAAACTCAAATCTGGCCGAGAGACCTTTCGCAGAATGTGGAAATGGCTTCAGGAACCAGAATTCCAGAGGATGTCTGCCCTCCGACTTGCAGGTACGCAGCACTTATCCACCACCTCGCTAGTTAATATTCCAATTCCCATAATTATTACTTAAGTAATTAATAATTAACTCAATTAATCCATACTCCAACAACACTAGGAAATAATAACAATAATAATAATAATGATTCAGTAAGAAATCCATTTTTATTATCATTTCCTTATTTTTGACACGTTGATTAATCCGTCAGTAATCCGCCCAACAACACTCCTCCAACTCCCCCCACCTCTCGCATCATCCACCAATTAATTAATTATCCTAATAATATTTAATTAATCCCAACAACGACCAGACAATCTGTTAGATCATCATCAACTCTTGAACATCCTCCTCCTCCTACTAGCTCCACAATTGGTAGTAAATGGATTTTCCCTGGGAACTACTAACCATGCATGCCCTGCTACTCGCTCTGAAGATGCATGCAATAATTTGACTACATTTTCCAACTAAACTATTTCCAATACTTAGGCTTTCGCTTCAGCCCACTTTAATACTTACCAAGTAAGTGCATAACATGTTATGTAGTGCNCTTTAATACTTACCAAGTAAGTGCATAACATGTTATGTAGTCCCCCTCCCTCCCTCCCTCATCATTAATACTCTCATTCCTTCGTACAACAAAGGCTGTTGGTAGCATCATCAGGGGCAGCAGGGGCACCTTCGTTCCCCATCTTCCATCATTCATTCAATCATACCATCCACTTGCATTCAGTCAAATTCTCTCCTCAAGTCTCCTCCTCTCCTCCTCAAGTCGTCGGGTGCGGGTGGAACAAGCAAATTGGTTGCAAGTGCTGTGCTGGGTGCTGTCACACTGTCGCGTTGATTTATTTTTGGTTCCCTCGACTCATCTCCTCTTCTACCTAAATCCCATTTTTCATTTCTTCTCATTTATTTATTCATTACTTTTTTTCACTAACCCTCCCTCCTCCATTCCAGTGAAAAGTGGAGCAGCTTGCCTTGCCAGCCCTCTATTCCATAATAATCCATCCATACACCAGACTATACTATCAGTAGACAGTGCATGCAGGCATGCATTCTCATTCATTCTCTTTACTCTTCTTTCCAATCCCTACTTCCCTTCTTTTTTAAAAAACATGCATAATAATATTCCCTCCCATCACATATTAACATATCACATAAGTAATATATATTTCAACCAGACAAGGAGAGAGGAGCAGAGAGAGAGAGGGAGAGAGTGGAGGAAATAAGAAGAAAGAAGGAAAGAAAGAGAGAAAGAAAGCAAATATGAATTAGGATTTAGTTGCTGTCGCTCGCTCGCTGCTGCTCTCCCATCATATCATATAAAAAAAACTAGCAGTTCACCTTATACCGTTGGAGTGGAGTAAGTGGAGGTGGTGCTAGTCTGTATGTGTCTGCTGGATGCATGTATGTATGTATGTATGTATGTATGTTGTTATTATGGACGGAGAGTAGGAATAGTAGAGACAGGCAGGCAGGAGGAGTAAGTATGGAGTATGGAGTATTAGCGGAGTATAAGTAGAAGGCAAAAGGTATTCTACTATATTACGTATGTGGAGTGTGGAGTTGTGGAAGAGGAGGAAAGCTGATAAAAAGGAAATATATCTTCAGTACACATATTTCTTTTGTTGCTCGACCCAAGTTTCTGTCACACAGACAAGATGATGTAAATTTTCGAAGGCCAACAATGGCAGGGAAGAAAAGAGCGAGAGGGAGAGAGGAACGCATCAACTCTCTCAACTTGCATGAAAAACATTAAGCGGAAAAAAGTGAGCATTAGAGCGAGAGAGAGAGAGAGAGAGAGAGGTGGGTAGAGAGAGCACGGCTTGTTGTCCTCTGGTGATGCCATGACAACAACTGTCCCCTAGTATCACTCATCACATCACCTCATCAGCTTAAACGGACGGCAAGGTAGCCTTTTCCTCCTCTCCCTCCACCTCAGCCACAGCCAGCCAGCCAGCCAGCCAGCCACCACCAACTCCACATTCAACATTTTTGATGCTCACTCACACTCACAATAGTAACGAGTAACGAACAAGGAGTGAACGAACGAGTGAGCGAATGAAGGATAAGGCTAAAATAGTTTTGCTTTCTTTTTTATATATTCATTTCATTGGGAAGGCAAGTGGAATAAGCCAGAAGGCTTTTAAATCCGCATGGAACACAAAGACATTACCATTTACATTCACTCACTCACCTGCGCTACGCCACGGTTACGAATGTTGACTGTAGGATGAGTCTTCTTGAGTCTCTACGATTTTGCCGAGTTGTCCGTCTCCACAACTATGAATAGATTCTCTAATTTATGCAAAATACCAAAATCCGGTCTTGGGAAACCCCTGAAATGTGGTGGTGACAGATTCATCAAAAAGATGCCTGGGAATATATGACAGATTTTTTAACTGACAAACCCAGAGTCCCGAAGCCCATGTGAAGTCATAGTCAGTATAAATAGCCAAGGCGTCGTTGTAGATGTGGATTAGAGACCGAGAGAGCAAAGGTCAGCTAGCTTCCGAGTGGAATAATAATAATAATAAAAGTGTATTATTAAAAAAGGGTTCATAAACCGGTATGAAGGAAACGTAAATCAAGCAAAGGGTGAGTGAGTAGATCAATGGAGGTGGTTAAGTTAGTCGGGGTGGTGGTGAGGTGGTTGTTGTAGATAGATGAATTGATACATGAAACGACGTTTATTATTATTAGTTGCTGGTAGGAGCAGGCAGGAGCTTCTTTCTCTTTCTAACAATCTAGGTTTATTTAATTATTTGCTCTCCAACTTGGTTGAATTGAAGGTACATATTGGTTTTACTTTTTTGTGCTCTGCTGCTACTCCTTTCTTCGCTCGCTCGCCAACATTTTATATCAGGAGGAGAAGGAGGAGGAGGAGGAGGAGGAGGGCAGAGGAGATAGACTTGGGCAGACCATTAATTCCCTGTGTGTACCACCGCACCGCTCGCGCTCATTAAAATGTGACTTTTGCGTGGGGACAGAGAGCAGGAGGAGCAGCGTGGCGAGAAATGCTGACAAAACAATAGTACTACTATTATGTATCATTACCAGTATTATTACAAGCTTAATTCAAATGTTAGAGAGGAGAGAGAGAGGTCCGTCGTGAAAAGATATTATTGCAGTCAGAGTCAGTTGCTCCCTCTGAAAATAAATAAAATTGGTTTATGTTCTCCTGTCGTCCATACCGCTCAAACAGACCAAGAAAGACAAGACGGGGACATTAATTTATTTATTGCGTATTAGATTTGTAATATGATTCCCAATCGCGGAGGAACACACTCGCAACTTATCCCACTCACAAGAACCAACTACTCACCTCACCGCTCATGTTCCCAAAGTGATGGCTAAGGCCGCCACAATGCCATCGACTCTCGTCTAATTACAACCTTTTGAACTTTTGCTGTCTAATAAAACGGACGAGGTGGTGGTGGTGGTGGTAGTGGTCTAGTGGTTCTATGAACAAGAACCGGGGCCAACATCTAATTCATGCTGGAGCAGAAAGGCAGTTGGCAGGGGTGTTAATAATAGTTTTGTAGCTGGAAGATGGACCATTGGAAATGCACACAGTTTAAAATAGCAGGCCACAACGCAATTTAAATTATGGTTGGGGAAGGAGGAGGAGGAGGGGGAGGAGGGATCTATCCGTATCCCGACTATCCGTCGTAGATAGCAAGTCAGGGGACCAATTACCTGCATATTATTTATTTAGAGACCCAGGAGGTAGAATGCACATAGTTCCTCCGAACCGATTCAGGTTTCATATATCATATCATATTACATATCATTTGCTCGTATTATTATGACAGGACAACAAAAGTACAGAATTGGTCCCTCCCTCCCTGCTGAAACTGAAAGTATTTGACACAGTTGGACTGACTGGCCGCATGGTTTCTCCTCCCCCCCCCGGAAAATGATTGACATGATTTTGAAATGCTTTACATGATTGAATAAGTTTGTTACCACATGACAAGAAGTACCCATGTTGAATGTAGTGTTGTTATTGTTAATTGTTATGCATGCACCGGCCGAATATCGTTCGTACCCCTTCCAACAATTTAATAATAATAAAAAGTTTGGGAGCTCTCTCATTTATTGTGAATTACTTGTTTGTGGGGAGGAGACTGTGTCTTGTTGTTGTTATTGTTGTTGTTGTATTATTATCATCTTGTTTTTTTACTTTTGGTTGTTGTATTGTAGGTAAGCCGACGCTGTCTTCTTCTAGCCCCCCATTCGCTTCCCCTTCTTGTGTTTCCTCATCATCAAGTGCCACCTTTAGCGCCTCGGCAAAGTCCACACTCGAAAATGATCATCATCTTTCTCTACTTCTTTATCAACATCATGGACCCATGTCGGGTATTGATTATGTTGGTAAGATCTCGCGAAGAAACTGAAAAACCGCTTTTGTACACCAAAAACAATATAAAAAAACAGAACAAAGCGGCAATTTCCTACTCAACAATAATGCTTTTAGCAAAATCACTTCCAGTCTACTTCTCTACTTTCAAACGTTTTCTATGCACTATCAATCAATCAATCAATCAATCATTACCTATTATTATTATTATTAGTTAGTTAGTTAGTCAGTTACTCCATAATAATATCTCCAATCAAGCAATCCTCACTTCCCCTCTCTTCACTTTTACTAACTCTCACTCATTTTAACACGCAGTTAGTCCTGCCTGCCTGCCTCCTCCTCAAATTTCACACTTTTAAACATACATTTAGTCAGACTCGACGAAAGTCTTGGCATCGTTTCATCATCATGCTTCATAAAATCATCTTTCCAACTCCATCAAGAGCTTTTTCAATCAGTGCAGTAGTTCTTTCATTTCCCTCTGGAAATCTCTCCTCTCCATCATCCATCCATCCATCCAGTGATTCACAACAGTTTGCACTCAATGCAGGCATACGATACCACTGATCACGCACCTACTTCCTTAATTATTCTTCTTATTTTCTTGGGAAAGGAAAGGAGGGCAATAATATTTTTCAAGGTGAGGGATTCTCCTTGAGAAAATGTTGAGCGGAGGAGCCCCTTTCTACTCTAGTTCATCATCATACAACAACGGCAACAACGCCATCATCAACCCTAAATAAATGCTCACTCCGGCTCTGTTTAAAGTGAGCCAGGCCTTTGGAAATTAATGCATATTATTATATGCATTTTTATTAATATGTTAGGTTGGTGGTGGTTGGATTTCGGCTATGGCTAGGGCTTGGGCTCATACTCACGGGCTCTGTCCCATGGAAAACAATAATGTGTATGTTTGGAGTGAGTAGGAAAACTTTTCCATGGTTTTTTTGTTGGCTCCCTTGAGTGTTTGTTGTGCGTGCGGGACAACGCACGCTTTACAGAGGGCTCCGATTCCGAAGTTCCAGCACCACCACCACTCAACCACTCACCCTTTCCCTTCGTAAATACCAAAAAATGGTCTGAAATGCGATTGCGTTTTAGTGTCTCCTGCCTGCTTGCCGTCCGTCCCTCTGACAGAGCAGGTGAGTCCACACCACCGCACTCGTCTCCTCTGTGTGGACTCTTGTTGTGTTTTCTTAAAAGTTTTAGACCCGTCGTGTTCCTCAGGCAGCCTGCCTGGCACAGCGCAGTTTGCTGGTGGGTTTTATTATTTGCAGGACGCCGAAATGTTGGTTGCTGATGATGGAAGAAGGGAGAGAAGGAAAGGAGCAGAAGAAAGACAATGTTTTCACCTCTTTTCTCATTACTTGGCCGAGCAAGCCCAAGCATTATTTTAGTCCTTGCCTCCTCCATTGCCTTCTCCTCTGACGCTGCTCCTGCCTGCCTGCCTGCCTGCTCCGCTCTTGCATGCGGTTACCTTTCACGCTTTTCTAAAAAAACACCACGACTATCACATATTCACATACATATGCATAATGGTTGATGTGTGTCGTGTGTGTGTGTGTGTGTGTGTGTCGGTTGTTGTTGTGTGGAGTATAAAAATGGGAGGGTTTTGGGAGGGATGCGAGCTAGCTTATTTGGTTGGAATGCTTGACAATGTCACACTCGAAGAAATGGGGGCTTTATTAGCAGAGAGACCACGACCAAATAATAGTGTAGCTTACTACTTTTACCATTACTTTACGTAGCTCCTCTCTCTCTCTTCTCTCTCTCTCTCTCTGTCTGACTGTGTGTGTGGAGGTGGTGGTATGGTGGCTGCTGGTGAGTTGGATGGAGATGGCTGTTGTTCCTATTCTATACATACCTCACCTCACTTCCGCTCTCCTTGCGAAAGTTGAAATAATGCGAAATGCGAATGAGAAAGCATTGCTATGGACTTTCCGGTGGTCCTCCGTGGTTCGTTGGTCACCTACCTACAGACAGAGCCCCATAACAACAAATAATACTACTCTACTCTACCAATATTACATTGCGTTACATCTTCCGCTGCTGTCAAATCCCTCAAATCCTGCCTTTTTTCTTCTTGAATGTCTTGAATCCCTGACTGATTTCTGTTTGCTTCTCATTTTTGCACCATGCTATATTCATCCCACCTTCTTCGGTCAGTCAGAAGCAAGACCAATTGCATCCAATCCAGATCTACTTGCTTTCTCCAAGCCACTACTAAATAATGATGAGAGTAGAATAGAATAAGTTTCTTGCAAATTTTTGCCAAATGATTAGTATTGCATATTGGATTGGAGGAACGCGGGGTGTAAGTAGCTCTGACGCTCTGAATGATCTCCTCAGCACAAAGAGAAACTAGTAGAATCCCATAGTAGAACTAGTAGTCCCATATTTATTGGGAGGAGACACCCACCTACAGGCTAATCATCATCATGCATGGCTGTCTCGATTTTGACGTTGCTTTTGTCAGGAAAATGGAAAATCATGTACTTCCGAAATTTGAAGTGAGTATTAAAGTAGTGAGCTGAGGAGTGGTAGTCAGTCAGGGAGAAGGTTTGAGTGGAGAAAGGAAACGGCGTGAAAGACGGAAGCAATAAAGCAGGGTACCACCACTCCACTCCACATCTGGCATGGCATCCATACTTGAAGAAGAAGAGGAAGAAGACTTTAAAACCGCTCCTCTCAATCCGTTCCCCAGTCAGTTGTAAGCTATTAATAGCCAAAGTCATCAGCAAAATTTTGTGAAGCCTTCACCACCGCCACCACCAACCACCATTATCATCATCATGTCATCATCAAAAGAGCTAAACTGTGTAACCGTAGGCTGGGGAATGGCTTCTTGATAAAAACATTAAAAATTCGGAGTATCGCTCGTCGTATTCATGCATGCAGTTGGTGTTCCGCGGAGTGGAATTGGATGGAGATGATGATTCTCGTTGCGGACTGACTACTGATGTAAGTAGTCCTCCTTCCTCCTCTCTTCCCTCGTCTCTCTGTTCTCCAAGTGATGGGAAGTGGAAGT
This sequence comes from Dicranocentrus wangi, assembly GCA_036850665.1. NCBI lineage: Eukaryota > Metazoa > Arthropoda > Collembola > Entomobryomorpha > Entomobryidae > Dicranocentrus > Dicranocentrus wangi. The sequence goes on along the minus strand of JAANSN010000087.1, from coordinate 59,599 downwards.
GGTGGAAACCCATATTGCACCCTCTAAACAGGCAAACAGGCAGGCTGGCTGGCAGGCGAGGCTGGCATCAGCAGTCGAACGAAATGCCACAAGTCGAGTAGAATGACACCGAGAGACACTTTAGCTGTCATCAGAGATCCATCAGTCTTGTAACAGCTGCATCAAAAGATCATGTTTCTGATCGACCTTCCTTCCAAAACGACAAAAAAATAGTACCTACTACTCATCCAGAAGAGTCAACGTGTCTACATGTATTCACATCTCCGTCATATTTTTTTACCGATTGATGCAAACATCGCGTCGGATTGAGAACGAACATATCATCTCCATCCAGCTATAGCTCTTCTATTAAGCATTTTAGTAGTTACTACTACTCCAGCAAAGAAACTGGAAATAACGTTAAACGTGGGATGCATGTCATGTCAGTGTGGATGAACATGTCCATGATGTCAACGTGATTTTTCCTCCACATCCTCCTCCTCCTCCTCCTCCATGGTTCCTCTTTTGCCTTTTGACTTTATGGCTCCCAGGCCCTGCCTAAGTACAGCAGCATTTAAACGGCATAATGCATACCTCGGCAAATAATGATCAATGAATAATCATATTAGAAAAGTAGACGACGACGACGACGACGACGGACCGTTTCTCAAAATTGCTTTGCAATCTGCAAGAATCTTTTTTACTACTTTATTTTTTCACTTTCACCAATCCACATCCAACTTTGGCGAGTATTTCGCTCCATCTTGTACAGCTTTAGGAAAGGGAATAAAAGGAGTATCTCGTGTATTTTCTCGAAACTTTGATTACTACTTCACGCAGTGTAAATAATATGTAGTAGCGTAGTATGTAAATGTACTAGGCGCTGTGTTAGTTGATTGCATTTAAGATCACTACCTTCCTTCACGCTGAACCGCATAGCCCGCATTTCCTGATTTTACCTTATTTTAATTGGATTTAGTTAGTTACTGATTAAGATGTTAGCTGATGATGTTGATGATGATGAGGATGATGAAGGGCATTATTGTACTAATTCCTCCTCGTTGTTTGTTTTGCTTTGGCAGCGTGCAAACGGAAAGAGGAACAGCAGGCGCAACCGGAGCAGCCTCCTGCGCCCAAAAAACCGCGTCTAGTTTTTACAGATCTTCAAAGGCGAACACTTCAGGCTATTTTTAAGGTAAAACTAATTAAACACTAATTACTCTGCTACTAAACTACTATTGCTCTTCTGCTACACACGCACACGCACGCACAAAGCGGCGACGAGATTGATTAAGTGGTGCGCTGTGCTTCGTTTTTCTTATTTGCCGTGTTTGTTAATTGTGGAAACGGTTGTATTTTTAGGAGACGAAAAGGCCGTCAAAGGAGATGCAAGTGACAATAGCAAGACAATTAGGACTGGAGCCGACAACCGTGGGCAACTTTTTTATGAACGCCAGGCGTCGCTCCATGGACAAATGGAAAGAGGAGACGGGTGACTTGCCCGGCGGATCGCACAAGGGTGGTGGTGGTGGTAGCACCACCGGAAGCTCTAACTCCAGTGCTGCCTCCAACTCGCCCACCTCCTCCCTCTCAGGTCAATCCGGAGCCCAAGCACAACACAACGTGGGTGCTGTTCACGTGGCTCAAGTCGTTACTGTTCATCACACGCCCACCACCATCATGAGCCAGCATGGGGGCGCAGCACTCGACAACTCGGACGCCAACTTGTGACGCTATTCCATTCGAACTGTGTATATTTAAAAAGAAAAAAATAACCCAGCCTTGAGTCATATCGTGTCTATCAAAAGTAGAAAACTGTTTATTACATATTATCATCATTATTATTACGACACTCCTCTTCCTCTTTACAAAACAGTCGCTGTTACTACAACCGCTTACCATGAAAAATGTTGTTTTTGGTGCTCCTCCTCCTCCACATTCCAACCTTGTCCACCATTCCTTATCACTAATTTATTGGGACACCGGGGTGGGTCACCACCACCAATTCCATTCCAAAATGGTCAATTCAAAGGAAAGTTGGGCCACCACTTTATTCCTCCTTTTATAAACTTTCTTCCAAACAAACAAGATTCCCGAGTCATTTAGTCAGATTATTTTCAACCTCTGTTTGTGTTAGTTGCTCTAGTCAGAGTTTGGTTGCCGGATCGATGCCAACAAGTTTTTAATAGAAAGACGCTTACGCACGGGAAGTTACATAGTCAAACCTCCTCCAGTTAGTTGGTTTAGTCACAATTCTCAAGAAGAAGAAGAAGAAAATATCATAAAAACCATTTTATTTTTAAAGCCACTCATGCATCCTCAGCAGACAGAGAATATCCGCCTAATATTATTATTACTATTAATTATTGTATCAAAACACATATTATTATTGTATGATGGATATGGATGGATAAACGGGCAAAAATAATAATGTCAAAAAAACAAAATCTTATTAATAATTGAATGAAAAGCGGAGTCGCAATGTGGAGTTCGTCGTCGTAAAAAATGAGACTTGAACAAGAGTATAAGGGAAAAGATGAGAAGGACTTTAGGACTAAACTACCTACTTACAATTGAGTAAAAAAAAGAAGTTTGATGATGGCGTCGTCAGTCAGAGTAAATAATAAAAAACAGCTAGCTAGTCGTTCATATAAAACCAAACAAGAAGAAGATGAAGAGGAGAAATCTGTCAAAGTCTATAGATATAATAATAATAATAATAATAATAAACTTGAGTATGAAAAAATATTTCTAAGAATGTACATAATATATATTTGAATGCAAACAAGTGCACAACTCGTACAAAGTTAAAGGATAAGTTATATTCTATATTATTACTATTACTATTATAATGATGATGATATGATAGCGTCTACTACTTCATTTGTATAAATTGTAAGACATATTGGTATTCATCTACATATATTGTTATTACAGTGTTACTTACTAAAACAAAGAAAGAAAAAAACAGTGTTTTATTCAAGATGTTAATCTCTCGGCATCATGTACTATCGTCATCGGATCGTCGGGAGAAGAGGAAAAAAACCTTAAATAGTTGTAAGTGTAAAACCAGAAGAAGAAGAATAATAATAATAATAGCCGAGCAGGACAGAACAGAATCTAGAGTTTAGTGTACATACCTCTCCTCTACCTTCATCATCCATCACGTGTGTGTATGTTATCTAAATATCATTACATTATCCATAATTAATAATAACTAGGCTAATCATTATATAATTATAAGACTACCACTACACTACTGCAGTTTACCATCCTCGTGTCGGCACTCTTCTGAACCTTCTGTCAGTCAGTCAGTCAAATAAGAGAAAAGGATAACAACACTATAACAAAATGTACTAATTTTTAATTTAATACCCAGTGTGAGCAAGGAAGGAAGGAGGAGAGGGAGGGAGGGAGGGAGGGATAGTGAGACGTGCGTAGAGAGACGACGACGACGGTCGGTGTATTATTATTATTATTATCTAATCTACCAATTGGCATTTCGTCAAACTTTTACTGATTATTGTTAAAAGAACTATTATTACAGCGTGCAGCCACCATTTCAATTCCAACAAAACAAAAGGCTGGTGGATCGAAAAGCAAAAATCTGTTTCGGATTTGTAAAAAGGGTTGCTGGTTGCTGTTTGACTTTCCTATTCGTATAGTTACACAAGAAAGCTGCTATCCTTGCTTTTCCTACCACATTTTAGATGATCATTAGTATGGCTTGTCGTCAGTCAGTCAGCTAGTTCCCACAATTTGCCATTGTTAGCAGTTAGCATAGTCCACTTTGCCACATATAAAACTTGTTGCCAAGAGAAGAATAAAACATGAATAGTCCATATAAATATGGGGCATGGGGGTGGTCGTGGTCGGTCAGCAAGTGGATTAATTTACTGGACGCTTTCCATTTTTGTGATAAGGAGTTAGTTACGATGAGCATAGGAATATAGCCCACTCGACATTTTAAGTGCAATTTTGCCTGTGTTTTTGGCCAAAAGTAGAGAAGACAATTGAAATAATGGAGGATGGATGGAGTTATGATGGAGTTTGCAGTGTGGAGCAGGTAGTTAGGTCTATAGGTTGTCTCGTCAAAGGGATCGTAGAAACACGCGACAATAATAATGAACCACAGTGAAAAAAAAAACGGAAACCTTTTCCCAGAAAGAAAGAAAGTTAAATAAAACTGTTTGTGTTTCAAGCTTCAATCCCCTTATATTAATTGTATCTGTCTGTACTAAGAAACTAGTGTTATTTCCGTGCACGCACAACTGTGTCAGCGCAATTTCTAGGCTTTACCACTTTCTCTACTACTCCTTCTTCTAATTATTACTTGCTTGTAAAGATGCCATTTTCCGAGCTACTGGGAAAAGGATTTTTTCACTTTTCACTTTGTATCATCATGGCCAATAATATGACAACTTAGAATGCTTTGAGGGTTCGTTCGTTCTTTCCTGAGGAATAATGGCTAGCTATAATTGCACGTCTCCTCTGCCGCACACGTGTGTAATACTTCATTATTTTTTGAATAAGACAAGAAGAAGGTGGAGAAGAATAAACTGAAACGATAGGCAACTCATTATGTATTATTAATTAGTTATTATTGTATGTTATTTATAGCATAGCAGTTAAAATATTAGTAAGCCGATCTAAGTTAGCTTTTAGCTTACGCATGTACGTATGCCCTCACACTCGCTCAGTTTCCACTGGAGTCCCACCGAAACTAGTATGCCTTTAGAGGAGGATTATTATTATTATTATTATTATTATTATTATAAAATTAGGAGTTTTAGTCAACTTGTTAAAGTTAGTTAGGAAACAAAGTGCAATGATATCTCCAACCAAATATATGCAATGAATAGAGAGACGTTTAAGTTTTTATCGCAGAAGAGATAGTTTTTATTCTTATTAGCTAAAGGGTCACCCGCTGCGCTCCAGTGCCAGTGCCGGCCAGTTCTCTATCAATAATAAGCAATAGTTCAAATCAAAAATTAGTAGTTACTCTAGTAGCGCTCACAGCTTTAATAACCAAAGAAGAAGAGAAGAAATAGAAACAAGTCATCAAGTCATTTATCATTATCATCATCATTTATTTTAGTTTGCAACCCTGAAAAGAAAGCTATTGCAACATAGAACGTAGGTACGAAAAAAAGAGGTGAAAGAAAGAAAGAAAGAAAGTAAAGTTATTGTGCGTGGTGGAATGTGGAATGGGTCCGACATCCGAAGTTTGCTGTAATGTAAAAAATAATCATCTTCATCATCAATCTTTTTGTAACCAGCCAGCCAGACAGAGACAGAGACAGAATTGTCCTGACGCAGTGTGCGCAAGTCAATTTAAATTTGCACTGAATAATAATGCAAAGAAGAAAAATGCAATGTATATTTTTAGGTATATATATTATTATTACCAAAGGGAAAAAACCAACAAAAATTTCTAGCGTGCGAGAGCAGACGAACCTATATATAAAAATATTATATTATAACCATTATATTATCACATTACATTATTATATTGTTATTCCTTTTTCTCAGTGTTTTAAAACTTAAATTACGACGTATTTTTCAAGGTTTCTTCAGCAGCAGACTAAATTTCATGGTGAGGGAGGGACTAGGGAAAAAGGCTAAGAAAAAGTGGAGAATATATAATATATTAAACAATATGATGGCCCCCTCCTTCCCCACCCCACCACCGTCGTAATAATTGAACCCGTTTAAAATAGGAGAAGAGAAGAGTGTGGTAAAGGGGCCTTCCTCCACCCAGAACCCACTACCACACCTCACTCACTCAGTTTTAAAAAGAGAAGTTGAAAGGTTGCAAGAGACTCCTCCAGTGCTTGCGCGGTCGCGAAAGAGAACCAGAAAGAAAGATGACTCCAGTGCCGTGTGTGAAATGAAATGAAAATGTGAAAGGGGGCATCATTCATCTCCGATCTGATCCTTCCTCCTCTATTTTCACCTTGAAAAAAAACAACCTAAAAACAATAAAAATGTAATACACCTACACCTACCTACCAATAAAGTAAAACAAAAGGTTGGCATTAGAGAGAGTGTGTGTGTTGGCGTTGGTGTTGGAGTGGAGAGATAGAGAGAGAGAGAGAGAGTAATTAAAAAGTTGTTGGATTATATTGGAGCAGGATTAGTTGTGTACTTAAAAGAAATACTACCTGTGCGTGTATATAAAATATATGAAAAAAAAAACTATAAACTTGTGTAAACCAATCTACAGCTAGTTTTTCCATTTTCTTAGATATAAAATCCGTACTATTTTGCCCAATATTTGTACGATTAGTCACATAATAATAATAATAATATAATAATAATACCCGTACGTATATTATAAAAAAAACTTTAAAAAACTGCAAGCACTTATTATTCAAAAGAAAAGTAATGGATCGCATTTGTTCAATAAAGCGTTGAAATCGTGTATATCTATGAAATGAAATGAATCTCTTTCAATGTAAATTTGAACATTTTAATAATATGCCTTACAGAGTATGCAAACTTGATTGAACATGATTTTGAACTGCCACTCTCGATCACTTCATTCATTCACTCATTATTACCACAGCATAGCATAGCATGTTAATTATTACATTTTATTTATTAAATAATCAAAAGTAAGTCATCGTAAAAGTGAATGCATCAATGATTCAATTGAAGAGAGAAAGAGAGACTCCTTCCTGACTCCAGCCAGCCGTCCAACAACAGTGCATCCAATCCACCCATTCATTCCAAAATGATAATGATAATAATGAACTATATCAAATAATGCCGAAAGACTTTTATGACAATTTTATGATGACGGGGAAGTAATAAGGAAGGCTGGGTAAAAACAAAGTAGTCCACCAAACATGAATGATGTGATGAAGATGCATTTGGTGGGTGCGCTGCGTTGCGTCGGAGAGGTGGATGCACTCGTAAAAATCATCAGCCAGCACTTTTGCTCAAACTCAATAAAGCATATTCATTGAAAAAATCAAAGCCTTCATTCCTTTTCTCAATCCTTTATAATATATTAGAAATTACAATAATAATAGAAGCCATCCGAAATTCATGATCTAATTTCAACTCGCATCTACTTAGAGGTTCACGAAATGAATAAAATATATAATATATATCTTGTAGGTATAACATTATATTGTAGGTAGGTAGGTATATACTTTGTGTGTGTGGGTTATCTGATAAGTCATCATCAAAAGTTATTGCGTCCGTTGGATTATTAATTCCGTCTGTTATTATTATTAATTTTAATTGTATAGAGACGCGGCATGGTAACTAGACTTGCTTGCTCACTTAGCACGGATCTAGCTCGCAACGTTTCTTTTTCTGTAGCCTCGGACACTTTTTGCCCCCGTTTTGAGGGTGGATGAGAACCTCTCTGGATCGAGTTTTGACTCCGGGCCCGCAGGTCACTGAGCACGGGGCCCATGAGGACCACCGGGAAACTACGCAGTCAAACTTGGGCGCAGTGGGCTCCGATCCTTGCTCAGTACTCTTCAGTCGCAGAGTGGCCGGCTTTGGTGGGGGCTCCGACTCCTCGGGCAAAGTATCGTCCTCGGTTTCTCCATCCGACACGTCCGCCTGCGTAGTATGAGGCGCAGGGAGGAGACTTGCCGCCAAGCTGGGTTCCGGCAGTACTCTCCCCGCTGGAGATTCCCCTGGGGATGCTGTGATCGGGGTGGTGGTGGTGGCGGCGGCGGCAGCGGCGGTGGGTACGCCGTCTGTGGGATTGCCAGAAGGGGATGACGGTGGCGGAGGGGGAGGCTGTTGGGGAAGCCTCATTCCTCGGAGAAATCCACATACTTGTATGCACTCCGCCTCGGTTTCGAACCGGTTGCGGTTGCCCTTGCAGCCTGTGTAGTCGAACGGCTCGCAACTCCCCTTTTCCACGCTGTAAAAGAATTTGGTTTGATTGGAGCGGCAGGAGCCGGGGTCGGGAAGGAGCGAGCAGATCTGCTTGGCGTCTCCCATGCTCAGTTGGCAGTTGATGCCGAATTCCCCTGTGCAAGGGGCCCGTTGCGCTCTCGATATCGAGCCACACTTTTCTCCAATTTCTTGCTCGTCCGTTAACAGCGGAAACCTGGTTCGCTCCCTGAGCCCAATCCCACATGACACGCTGCACGGTGTCCACTGTGACCACGGGGTCATTGGACAATCTTCGCTCTCCTGTCAATTAACAAAAGACATTACCTAGTAATTAATTATTCCATTCATAATGAATTGAAATGAGGAGGAGGAGGAGTGTTAATTATTACGTCGGTTGCATTCCCATTGGGACACTCCGTACTGATAACACAACTTTCCGTTTGAGTCATTTCCAAGTTGCACTTTTTCCGCCCCATGTGGTTCTTGTAGCGGCGGGAGCGGCTTCTTGTGCCTGTGCCACAGGTGTGCGAGCAGGGCGTCCAATCCGACCAAGCCGTCACTGCGCAAATGCTGTCAAACTCTTCGAAAACACTCGTGTTGCTGCAAGGTGGACATAAGTACAACCAACAAACAAAGCAAGTTACCAACCACCACGTGAAATGGCCACTACTGTATCTCGTGAATTATAATAATAATAATAACAAAAAATAATGATTAATTGAGGTGCATTGACTGGTAGCATACTCGAGTGCACAAGAAGGCTCTTGTCCCAGACACATTTCCTTTTCCACGAGTTGTCGGTCGCATCTGAACATGTCCGCCTTCATTGGGATCATGTATGAGCGCTTCCTCATGCGAAGCCCCTTCCCACAAGTGACGGAGCAGTCACTCCAGCCAGTCCACTCGGACACGGCGCATTCAGCTAATCACAAGGAAAATAATGCCATTAAGCTCAAAAGTCTGTGTGGTCGTGGTGGGGGAGGAAGATGAGCCGCCTCCTTGCCTGCTGCTTAAAGCTTTATATTTAATCGTACGTCTGCTAATATCCTCGGAATTCTCTGTGAGGTAAACCTCATGCGCGTCCAGGTTGGTGGTGCTGTTGTCACTGCAGCTCTTTGGATAAATCCGTTGTCGTCGTATGTGCACCCTGGCGAAGGGCTTGATCTCGTCGAGACCGTGAAAAGGGGACCTCGGGTCGTCCGGGTCCGTTGTGGTCAACGCTCGAATCTTCTGGCGTGGTTGGGTTGGCGTATTTGGAGACTGAAAAGGGGTGGCTTGGGCTCATTAATTCATTCACTCATTCATTAGTATTAGCTATACTCACTCAGCCACTTAAACTGTTGACAGCGTGTATGCCAATATGTTTTTGTTTTTGCTTTTTATAATTTTACCATGTACGTAATCCCACTGTCTGTTCCAGCGTCGTAGGGAAGCAGCTCAAAGTCCGCCTCTTCCAGCCAAGTGCAGTTGGCCAAGCAGAGATCAAAAGACCTAATCCCAACAATCCAGTCGGGCGACGGGCCAATCATGGACACGAGAGACATGAGATGATGGGATTTGTCGACGCGGAAGGCAGCAGATGTGGTTCCCTGCTCATCCGGGTGCCATAATCCTTTCGCTTTTATTATTGTGTTGATAAATCGGCTCTGCGTTCGTTCCGTACCAAAAAAATGAGCAAACATTATGCGCAGCATTAGTGGCCACCAACCTCATGCAGTTATTCAAGTATTGTTATTATCTCTGAAATGGAGCAGTAGATTGGAGTATTACTTTAGATTTCAACTCAGTTTCCAAGTGTCGGGTAGCCCCCCATTCGGCCACTTGGCGAATCCCTTCGGATGCCTCCTCTCCCGGAGTCCAGACGGAGTAGTCGGGTGAGTGGGATGCCCCAATGATATCGCTAAAGTGGAGGAGCCACTCGTTTTCGGGAAAGTCTTTTGGATGCGACTCTCTTGACCACACTCCTTCAAATCTCACCTACGCTCCCCAAATCATAGTAGTAATAATAATTCCATTAACCGTGTTGATTGGAATTGTGCACGTGCACTGTCCTCAATGATCATGATCATCATCATCACCTCATATTTAGCTTCGTCGCAAGCACAGCATAGCTGCTGCTGTGGGGGTGTCACAGGGGGCAAGGGGGCTGGGGCAGGAGGGGCGATTGATGGTTCCGTCTCAACAACCCTCCCACCACCACCACCACCACCACTCACATTTTCCTCAATAATTTCCGGTTTTTTCAGCATTTGGGGGGTGACGGGCTCGTCATTCTTTAGCATGAGTTGTTGGTGATGGCGTTTCCTGCCTCGCTCCGGGATCCTGTTTGTAGACCTATGACCTCCCCTGCCTCCTCCCCTCCGAGGGGGCGCTTCTGGAGGACACAACACCTTGGTTAGTTCCCCGTCGTCCATGTACCACACGTGGGGTCGCTCCACCACAGTTGCCCTACGAAGAAGAGTAACAAGAACAATAAGAGCAGGGAAATCTAGTCAACAAAACTTTCCAAAGGAACTGAGGAAATAAGAAAGGTGGCGGATGGACATGGAAGGCTGATGAGATGAGGCATACTTGAATGTAATGCAGCTGGCAACCAGGCCAGAAGGCGCAGTCCAAAGAACAGAAATTTCCGACTTTGGGTGCATGTTGACGTTTGTGACGCCATCCGGACAAGTGTCGCTGTATCTCGTGTGCGAGTCATCGATAATATGAAATATGCCTGTTGTCATCAGTCCGGACTGGCCCACCGTCGACTGCATCTCCGACTCTGCCACCAACAGAAACTCGGTAAACTTTTGGATGCTGTACCGAGTTTTTACGCCTTGAATCGTCACTAGAAAAAACGAAAGCCAACACCAAAACTGTATTAAACTGACAGAGCGTTCCAACAAAAACAACTTCCACTTTTTGTTTTAATTTAGTGATTAACCTGTGTAGACGTCGTTGGGGGCGTATGACCCACGTGTAGAATAGTTGCCTACGACCACAATCCTGAATCCTCCGTCCCCTTCCGTTTTGCGGGACGTGTGCCCCTCCGGATTCCGGTTTTCGCATATTAACTGCTGGCACGCTGACCACGGAGTGAAGAAGAACAAGGCCAGCGCCACAATGGTCACGGGCCACTTGGCCCACCACACCTGGGAAGAATAATAGGAGTAGTCTAGTGCCCTCATTCTGTCTCCACCATATGCACTCTCTCGTTAATACTTAATAGCGCAAAAATAAAAAAATGTGTGCCAAATCCAGCAGAGCTATTGCATTGGACCAATATAATCCCTGTCTGCAAAAAAATAAAATGTGAGTCTATGAAAAAGAAAACTGTGTGACTGCTGCTGCTCCTTCTAACAGAACAACTCTTTTGCCGTTTGCACTAACAGACCATGATTCACCGTCTGTTTGTATACTGCCCAGGAGCAAATGTAGATATTCCTAATAATAATTATTATTATGGGTATGATGATGTTATTATGAAGCCCAAGCACCAGACTCACCACCAACGTGAACCAACGTGAATTCATAGGATGATGATGATGATTATGATGATGAGTATGAGTTTGATGAGCATGACTCCAGTCCAAACTAGCACTTTTTATACCAAGTTAAAGTCATCTCATAAGCTAAAAGTAAGAAACAATCCGTGAATTGAATGCTTTTTCATCTCGACGTGAATAATATTGACATGGTGCTTATTAAAACCCTTTCTGGTCGTGCGTTGCTTGCGTTGTTGCGTGGTACAGAAACGAGCATTGGAGCTTCAAGTCGCAGTCGCCTTTTCATGACAGGGTAGGCTGGATGGATGGATGTGAATGTGAGACTTGCTTTGCTGCAACATACATCGCATCGGTCGGACTTTTGTAAAAGATAAAGTGAGCTACCAAGAATTATTATAAACCCATCGTCATCGTCATGTAATCACAATCATGCTCGCTCCTCCAAGTTAAAGTACAAGTCTTTTGCTGCTCTTTTCTGTTTTTGTCTCTTCCACTCTCTCTCTCTCTGTTAATCACTATAAAATAAATGCTGGACACTCTCTGATTCTGTGACTATTACAATTATTATCCTCTGCTGACTCGGATGGACTATATACGCGACGACCCGACCGTTCCATACGCTTCTGCTGGTTGGTGTGCTGTGCTGCTGCTATTATAATCAAATGAATGATGATGGTACGGGTCAACAAAGTCACAGGACATGTGTGGCAGTGGCTTCAATTCAAACTCTATATAAGCAGTTATTTCGGCTGGAGTGAGTTGGACAAGCGAAGTTGCCCACAGATTGAATTACTTAGTGGATAGCTATACGCTAATATTTTGGTTGAGCGAAACAAGTAATATACTTAAAATAATAATAATAATAATAATACGTAGGTAGTACGTCATATAGGTACCAACTAGCCATATAGTAGTTTCATTCATCATTGTCATCTCATCTCCGGCATACCGACAACGGCCAAATGGCTCATGATGATAATAAGCTAATAATAGGAATGAAAATTAGTTAATTCCTCTCATGCCGAGTAGTCGAAACTCCAAAATTCATCGCAGCGCATTCAACTGACGACGACGACGAGGGAACATGCATAGTAATTTACCATCAATACGGAGAAGAAGAGGTGAGTTATGATGATGAAATACTACTCATCCGGCCGGATAGAGTCCATCCACGTCTACGTGTGGGTGGCAATAATAATATTGTCATAGTAGGAACATGAGGGGGTGAAAAAAAAATGAGTAATTAGTGTGAAGTCTGCTAGGTCTGCTGCTGAACAACGGAAACGAGAAATTAAAGAGTGGGAGGGGAGGGGAGCAGGAGGAAGGGATACAAGGAAATCAGTCTCATGTTGTTTAAAGCTGTCCGGTGGTCGCAGGGAGGGATTCGGTGGAATTTTTTCTGTTGTTTTCATAGGAAACTCTGGCTGGAGCGGAGTGAGTGTCGCAGTAGGACGAACGTCATCCTGTAAGTAGTAAGTACTATGAGGAGATGGGAATCAAGCCGAGGAGCCTCCGACACTTTTTGCAGACGTCAGAGGAGTCATCAATTTTCATATGAACGACATGAATCACTATTATTATTAGTCCTGCGCCCACAGTTCCGCACTACTGACTTGCTCCCTGCTTCTTAATAAATGCTCACAAAGTTAATTTCGCATTCACAAACAGTTTTACTGTCATTGCATTAGGATCAATTAGTACAGGACCAGCGTAACAACCCACAACAAAATATTATGCAATGCAAAAATGTTTTATTGAAGTTATCCACTTATTTTTTTAGCTGGCTTGATGGCTTGGAGGAGCAGTAGTGGTCTCTGCTGGAACGAATGCGTTGAACGTTTAATGTTAATATTAATAATGCAACGACGAACGACGAATGCCGTGAACTTGAAAAGTTTGGGTGGACAGGACGCAACGCCGTCACGACGCATAAGAGATGATAAATGATGATTTCTGGGGAGAAAGACAAGTCGGCTGGGAAGGCAACTTTTTCTTTTGCCACCTTAATACATGCTAAATCCTAAAGATGCAGAGATGGTCAACAAAACAACCAACATTTTGCAAAGTTACATTAAGTATTACAGGCGAACTTGAATAAGGAAAGAGTTAAATGGGATTTATGATGATGATGCTTGCTTGCGCCCAATGGGCCCAGATTTAACATGAGTTTTATGAACAACATGTTCCGTTGGCAAAGAGGACAAGGCACATAACATAATAATCTTTTTCATGCGTATATTTATTTTCATTTCGGCTTTGAATAAGTTGATGAGTTTTTTGATTGTGATACTACATCTCGTCTTATGGAAAAATAAAAGCTTTAATGCATTTTTTTTTCAACTGCTCGCTACACTTTCTCTCCTGTTTGAATGTGGAACTATATTATTATTTTACTTGGACATTTGACATGAACAGACAGACGACGAGAGTCGTTGCTCATTTTAGAAAATCCAGATTAAATATATAAAGTTAGTAGTAGTCGTCGTGGTTGCGGAAATCCGTCGTAAAACCTGCGTATTACAAAAAGGAGGAATCAACAATTTTTTGTGTAACCTATTTATTTACGTGCACCAAGGCAATTTTTTTTTGTTCCTTTTCTAGCTAAGCCGGAGCTGGGAGGAGGGGAACTGCTGAACGGAACTATAAACTGACGTCGTCGACTAAGTTGAAATGTTGATTATTGGTAAATCGGAGGCATAATGTTGCACAAAGGCTGCCGGAAATTGGCCCTTGGTCCCATTTTTCTCTCCATATAGCCAGTCATCGTTGATACGCCCAAGAAGTTTGATTTTTTCGCCAGTCTGTAAATTAACAAGTCGGAAGTTAATTGTCAGAATCAACAAGGATTACTAGCTATACAGATGCAGATAGGAGAGAAGAGAAAGATGTTGGCAAATGAGTAAATGGGTATGAGGCAGCGTACCTGGAGGCTCAAATCGCTGTCTGTCTCAGCTGTGAAATCATAGAGTACATCAGCAGTCACTTCTTCTGCGACTTCGGCCTGCTCAACTGCAGCCTGTTCCTCAGTGGAATCTTCCGGAAGTGGAACTACGACGTTGATAAAGTTTGCGGGCAACATGCCCACCATGCCACCACACGAGCCGTAAAACCAACTGTCGTCAATCTTGCGAAGCAAATATACCAAATCTCCAACCTGCATAAAAATCCATAGGATAATAAGAAATAGTATGAATAAATAAATCAATAATAATAATAATAGGCCATGACTAATAAATGTAATGTCTCGCTCAACACAGTGTGCGCGGCGGTAGGTGTCTTCTTTCTTACCTGCAATGACAGATCCCCTTCCACCTCTGGAGTAAAGTCGTATAAGGCTACAGCATATGCAGAACCCTACAAAATCCAAATAAATATACTTTTATTGTAATTTTGTTGCGCCTACAGAGTTAGTCAATTACCTCTGTTTTTGGGCAATAGTGAAAACAGGTAATGGGAATGGGAAATAGAATTTAGTAGTGTGAATACCTGGCCAGCATCAGAGTACGTATCTGGGTAGTCAGTAACGCCCGTTGTGGAATTAACCCATTCATCAACCGCCAGATCGACTGGTGGTGGCGGTGGAGGTTCGGATGGCATCGGAGGCGACACGAAGCTGGAATCAGTAGGCTCATCAAAGTCATCATCATCATCCTCCTCCTCCTCCTCTTCTTCCGGAGGCACATCGTAGTAGTTTCTCTGCATTGGACTACTCCTCTGGGCATTTGTGACCACAGCGCTGCTGACTGGAGGAGCCCCGAGCCCCGGGACAGACTCGTCTTTGGACAACTGAGCACTAAGTTTATTTGCGGGTCGGATGATGGTGGGTGCCTTTGGTTTGATCCCAATTGCTGGCTTCCCACTACCACTACTTAACGTTGCACTAAGCTCTTTCTTCCCTGGCTCCGCCGGAATGTTGCCGTATCTGGGCTGGCCAGGGTGACCCCCGAAATCACTAAACGACCCTGTGGACCGGTTACTACTGGCATTACTACTTGAGCTGACTCCAGCAGCTGGAATCCAGGCAGACTGATTTTGATAGTGTGACTTGATTGTGTTATTGTTTTCCAGACTAGACATGTTTTGATACTGTGTAGTACCGCCGCCACCGCCTCCGTGTCCAGCTGCTGCGTTTGAGATATTCGGTTGATGAGTCTTGTGCGGCGGGGTGTCCCAGGCTGACATTAGGTTTGTCGTCGCTGGCTTCGCAGTAGTGGACCACGCTGAGTTGATGTTCGACTGCAAACTGGGCGGCTGAGTGGCTCCAGACTGGTGGGGCTTGCCCGGTGGATGCTGCTGGAGAATCGTTTCCGCGCTGGGTCGTGGAGGACTGAACGGATTCTGAACTGGGGTCGCCGAACTCGAATTCTTCAACTGGGACTTGACATAGAAAATTGATGCTCCAACGCGATAGCTGAACTCGTTAGGATCCTGTAATAACATTATCAACAACACCCATTAAATAAATCACACAACAACTTATTGACGATGATTTCTAATTTACTGTTTATTGCAATAATGCGATGTTGGATTTGCAGATGAAAGGAGCTCACTTTAGCCGTGCTAATGTTGGAAATGGTGTTCCTCCTGTTGGAAGAAGGAGAGCCAGGTGGGGTATCGAAATCAATCAAATCCTTCCCTGCAGGTCTACCCAGAGGTGGATTTCGAACAGAGGTGGATGTCAAGTCAGCAGCAGGGTTGTTGAAGCCATCGTTGAAGCTTTGCGAGCTCTGTAACCCAGAAAAAGATTTGATGAGGATCAATGCCCATTTTCAATTAGGTGGAAGCTAGCCCATATAACCATCAACCGATTCACTCAGAAATTCTCGCTAACTCCACAATGACCACAATACGTTCCACTTTGTACGAATTAAGAACAATGACGAAAATACCACCACCACCACCACCACCAGAACACTTGACTGACAATAATGGCTTTGGCTTATATGTAATAAGTTTACCTGTAGACGATTTATCTTGGGTTGTGGAGGTCTTGGCGGAGCTGGTTTCTTTTTCGGTTTGATAGTTGTGGGCTTACTGATGCTCGGAGTTCGCCCACCGGTGGTGCCCCCAGACACGGACCCGTTTCGCGTAAACATTATTATTTATTGTTATTATTATTACGTGCTATATTCACTCCACGAACCAAGTCTGTTTATTTAATTCCGTTTTACGGTTACACTAGAATCTCGACGAAGGAACTGGATGGGAATTGTGCGAACTGTGAAAAGACTGACTGATGACTGACTTGGCTTTGACTTTAATTTGTGGTAGTATTAATTAAAGTAATAGACAGCCTGAGTATATTATTGATCCACCGTTGTCTTGTTTGCTCGTAAATTATTTTTTAAAGTTTTCACTGTCTAATAATAATAATAATAAATATCGCAAAATTCCTTTCCTAACTCTAAATCACTACTTCTAAATTATGATGAATGAGGTTTTTAATTTAGGCCCAGCTTTGGAAAGTGGGGGTTGCTACTCCTTAAATGTGATTGAAATTGAAAACCTTGGAAACAGTCTTTTGGTTCACTTTTGTTTTGTTGAGTAGTGGAAGAGGACGGGATATTTTCCTTGATTAAATAAACTTTGACCTTGAACCTTGCTCCGAGACTAGAAGTCCTGCATCTCCTTTCTGGTCACCTGGGCTTATTCTACTCCTCCTCCTCCTCCCTCTTCGAGACCCTTTCTTTAACTAACCAGAAATATTTTCCTCCCACTCCCACTTGCAACTTGATAGATAATGTTATTATGTCCTAGTACACCAGCCAGACCACCTTCTTCAACCTTAGTATGCCTATTAGTTTAGTAGAGTCCAACCAAAACCAAATGAAGTATCAATTACAGCCGAAAACCATATAAAACCTTTCCCTTTTTATAAAGTCAGCTGAAACAAGTGGAACAACTCAAGGTCCAATCCTTCAATCATCTACCTATGTATCCACCGCAGGATTAGATTAGGTTTCTAGCACTCTTACCCCTCGGGGAGGAGGGAGGGGAACACTTTAGTCGAGTCGAGTCGAGTCGAGTCGAGTTAATTGTCGTGAATAATTTTAATTTTCTCCAAGGAGGTCCTTTGTGGGCCCACCTCCTTTTTCACTATAAAAATGTAAGTAGGTGAGGATAAGGATGAGGGAGCAGAGAGGAGTTGCAATGTAACGTTGAATGTTGAATGTAGTCAGTCAGTCAGTAGTCAGTAGTGGTATGTATGGTTGTGGTAGAACATTACAACGACAACTATAAACTATAATGATAACTTGTTGGTTCGTCAGCAGTGTGATGATGATGATGATTGGAGGGGATGCTAGTAGGAATGATAGGATAGTAGTGTTGTTGGTTGGTTAGTTGGGTGGTTTATTAGTTGGATGTCGTTGGATGGATGCTGTGACAGGAGAGAAGAGCAGCTAAATAAATTAGAAGGATCGGATCCCCCGTCAACTGCCTCCCATGCTAATCCTAAATATATATCCTACAATATTAACTGACTGACTGCTAGATAGACATGACGATGACGATGATGATGAACGATGATGATGATCTATCTGCTCTCTGATGTGATGATGATGATGATGATACTGATGATGAGTATGAGTTGCTGCGAATGTTGCGATACTTGCGATTGCGAGTGAGTGCCCTAAGAAAACTTTGTACAATAATAATTTTGGTGATTCATAGTAGTAATAATTCAGCTCATTCCGTTCAGAGTTCAGTTCTGTTCTGTCTGACGATGATCATATCATGTGAAATGAAAACCTCTTCCTATCTATCGCCTATCCTCTATTCTTCTTCCCTATCTATCCAATAATATCACCAACCATTTCATTGCAGTTAAGTTGAGGCAGTCAGCTTTATCCTGCAGAACTACAGAGAGTTACTGTCTTCCTTTCCTAGAATGAACCATTCCATTCCATTGCATCGTGCTACTACTATATCAATCAACATCAACTATATAGCCATTTCCTCAGAAGTGATTTTAATATTTATCCATCTTCTTCTACATACAACAACATGTGAAATGAGCATGATGAAGTCCACACGAGAAGGAACGAGGCTCATCCTCTCAACGAGAATTCCTCCTCGCCTCGCCAGCAACACTCAAGTCATCCTTTTTTTGCTTGCTCACACAAGAGCCAGTTCTGTTCTGTTCTGCGTGGTGGCAATGAAATGAGAAACGAAATACATTGAGCAAATGCAGGGAAACCCTCTCTCTCCCTCTCCCGTCTTTACTTTACTGACAAGAGTCCTCCACAACACAGAAGATAGAATAAATATTTATTATTACAGTTTTGTAGAGTTGTTGAGTTGAGTGAGATGAGCATCAACCTTTTTGGTTATTACCTATTAAGTACAACGGCATTCAACTTTCAACTGAACTGTACAGACAGGCCGATGTAGATTTTGTGGAGATGTGCAGCAGCAGTTAGTTTAGTATGTAAAATGTAATGTAATCCCTCTACTAAATCCCCATTCCTCACGTACAGGAATCCCCTTTTTCGTTGTAAGCGCAAACTTCTTGTTTCTGACTACACATACTACTATCCAATCCATCCCATTTTCTATGTCAACTATACCTACTCTCTCTCTCTCTCTCTCTCTCTGCTCACTCTGTCTCACACTCTGACTCTAATTTTGTTATTTTTACTGTTCAAAACATTATGTTCAGTAAAGTTGAGGCTACTCTTTCATCTTTCATACACTCTGTCCAACTCTAAAAAGCATAAATATTCGACTCAAATTACGGTCGACCCAACGCATTTAACTCAACAGAGGAAGAATCAACAGGATTTTATTTAGCTCACTCCTCTTCCGCCTATTATTAGTCACATTTTTTTGGAATTGTGGAAGCATTATACTACATTGGTTGGAATGGAATTATAAATGCAGCTAAGAAAACCCATTGGCTCATATAGTAAACTGCTGCTGTCACATGGCTATTGTGAAATTGTGATGACATTATGAAACTAAAATGTTATGAATTTCATGACATGTGATGTTTTCTAGTAGTTCATCCGAGCGCAGCGACCGAATCACATCCAACATCAAAATCTGTAATATTCCTTCCTAGCATTCCTGAATCTGAATTGGACAAGGTGTATTTAAAGAAAGATTTAATAAGTTGATGTTGGTCATGCCAGACAGACTTTTATGCACCGAGTTGAACAAAATGATGATCATCATGGGATGAGTTGAGTTTAAGTAAGTCGTGTTGCAATGCAAGGCAACAACGGAGTATGGTGCATTCTCCCTCCCTCCCTCCTCCTCCTTCTCCTCCTCCTCCTCCACCACCCCACTTCATTCAACACGCGTTGTTGCACAGCACAGCACAGAGTCAGACAGAGTGCAACACATTCAACATTAGCAACGAACGAACGACTCCTCGACAAAAATGTAATGAAATGATGATGAAAATAGAACCTTTTGAGCAGGATGTACTGAAATCCTCTGCTTGCTACATTGCATTGCATTGCACTACTGCCAAGTGCCAACGCCAACTACTGATGCTCCACTACTGATTTAAATAATATGCATACATACGACATGACTCACATGACATGCACACCATGAAATGAAATGATCATGATGAAAATAAAATGTTGATGTACTTTTGTTGTTCCTTCTTGTTGTTGTTATTATTATTTTCGCATGGCTCGCCTGTTTACGTCCTCCTCCTCGCTCGTTGATGATGATGATGATGATGATGATAAGTCGTATATCTGCGAAGGGAAACGACCCACCACCACACCACCACCACCACCACCGCCATCAACAACAAGACCAACCAAATGCAAATGCCCAAAAGTTGAATCACTTCTTTCTTTCACGTACTTTTACGTATTTTTACGTGCATTTTTGATACACAAGAAAGAAGGAAGGAAGGGAAGAAAGAAAGACGGACGGGTTATCCTCAACACAGTCCGTTTCATTCAGTTTTCAGCTGGCTCTTGTTTATCCTAGTTGACTTGACTTGATTGAATTGATGAACACAGCAGACACCGTTGTTAAGTAACGTTGTTGTTGTTCACTCACCTCACCTCACCATTCTCTGTCAGACACAATAACTCTAACATCAACCTAACCTAACGTTGAACTACTAAAAGTAACGTCGAACAAAACACAGCCATCCATCCTCAATATCAACAATATCATCTTCATCTTCTTCATCATCATCAACGAAATAACGAAGGGATTATTATTATTACATCACATCATCATCTCGGTGGTGCTCTCCTCCTCCCCCTCGATGGACTCCCCCACCATCATCATCAACTACTGACTGACCACAATGCATAATAAAAATGTACATTCACGTAAGCCTTACCTCAATCAATTATTCGAATTACATTACAACCGAAACCACTCTGTTTTAATAAAACATAATACATCGCAGCAACTGCAACTCTTTTTGCATTTTTGAAAACTGCTCTTCGAATCGAATGTTGCACAAAACTACTACAACAAACCCACGATAAACTATAATCTATAATTGATAATAGCAACAAACAACTGCTAGAGACTGACTGCTTCTACTTCTACTACTTGACTACTAATTCTATATAACCATAGCAATACACTGGTGACTGGCAGTATGAATGAGGAGGATTTTTGAGATTACATTTAAACTCTTTTCGGTTCATTATACGTATATTTACAGTTTTTGTAACAGGATAACAATGGGAACTTGCTTGGATTAAAAAGGACTAAAGCGGGGGAGACTAATTAAGATTGACGGAAGATGATGATTCAGAGTGAGCTTGTGATGAGTAGAGTCTCAGGAACTATTTCTGCTAATAATACTAGTTTTACTACTACTACTACTACTACTACTACTACAACAACAAATACTACAAGTACTAGAAATACTAGAACAACGCTACAGCAACTACAAATTGTGCGGCGGATACCTACTGCATGGATATCTAGTGGAGGAGGTGGCGACTAGGAGTGGTCATCGTCACTCGTCACGAGGAGGAAGACGCTTACAGGAGCTCCTCTTCTATTAATATGCTGCTGTTGTTGCAGCAAGTTGCGGCTAGAAATTAATTACCGTTTTTGGAGTGAAAGGAAGATCTTGTTGTGATCGGGATCGACAATAAGATCGACAACAATGATGAACATCACCACCACCATTGTTAGTGCTCCACCGCTACCTCTGCCAATATAAATAATAATAAATAAATACTCATTATAATCACACTACACATTAACCTACTCGCTCGCTCGCTCCTTCGTCGTGTTGTTGTAATGTAGAGAGTAAATGTTGAATGTAGAGAGAGATGAAGCAAGCCCGCCACCAACACTACCAACCACTACACTGCACTAATTAATAATTGCGTTGCGTGTCCCTTGAATGTTTTAACAATTTGATAGTAATAATTTCAGTTATTATAGTTTGTTTGTTGAACTAACACGAATTGATTGATTGATTGACTGATTATGTCGGACTTAAAATATCACCTACCTACTACCTGTTTGTTTTAATAAGCGATTGTCAACTGCTCCTACTTGCCCGTTTGTTTGTGCGTGTCTGTGTGCGTGTGCGTGTGTCTGTCTCGTTTGTTCAAATAATTCTGCACTACTACCAAAACTACCAGCACTCCAAGTTACAAGTTACAACAACTAGTGACAATTTATAAGAACCCTGCCTGTTGCTGTGTGACATTATATAATATATAGATATAGTGCTTGGTGGTTTGCAAGTTTGCATGCTCCACCTCCACCCACCCACTCACATTGTTGTTGCCAGGTTGCCACACTGTCCGTAATTTGTCAAACAAACTAATTGTCTCCCGTTCCGTTGTCTGCCACTGTCCATGTCCATCATCACACACTATTTGACTACTAACACTGACCACCGGGGAGAGACGAGTGGAGAGAGCACGTGTTGTCCTTTGGAGCTTTAGAAAGTAATTATTGTTATATATTGTTTGGCTTCCACCTCCTCCGCACCCCACCCCACCACCTTCTCTAACACATTTATTATATGCAAAAAATAAAAATTAGCTGCAGTCTTGCAATACAGCTCTTTCTTGACAAAGGCACACAACTGGTTAATGATGATGTAATGAAAGCAAGTTCAAAGTTGGTTGATTGATTTATTGTGTTATGTTGGTTTGTTGTTGGCTGGATTATTATTCCACGACGACGATATACAGCGGTTTAAAATGGAACGAGCCCTCTCCGACATGGATCGGAGTAGCCTGCACCGCTCGGAGCCTGACGGGGCGCCCACAACTCGGAGTGGGAGTAGCTCCTCGGTGGTGGGCAACCTCTCGTCGATGAGTCCTCAGAATGGGTGCCCCTCTCCGAAGCACGGGAGCAGTCAGGCGGTCAAGAAGGGAACCTCGCCCGTGTGCTCCATCCACTCTGGGAGTCCGAGCAAGGAGACCGAGTTCTCCCTCGACTCCATGTGTCAGCAGCCCAGCTTGGTGGAGGAGCCGGGGGAGTTGTCCAGTGGGATTGGGAGCAACCTGAACTCAACAGGAGGGGGCACGGCGGGGGTGAGCACGCTGTCCGCCATCCAGGAACTGAATATAAGTAAGATTCGCCCCGGCGAATTTGTGATGAGGGTCCTCTTTGCCGAGTTTACGGCGGTGGCCGAGAAGAAGATTGAAGCTGTGATGTTGGAGCCCATTGTAAGTTTATTGGATTCCCAATTCCCAGATTTGGTTTGAGGCTCCCTCAGCTGCAGTGCGGGGGTGTAATTTCTCCAATTTAGTTGGTAGGCAGGGGAGGGATTGCGACCCCGATCTGAGGGTCGCTTAAAACGGTATGGGATGGAACTAGAGTGGCGGCGGCGTGTACCAGGAAATTATATTGTAACAGAACAGTGTTTCCTCATATACTCATCACCAGACCAGATCCACATGGTCAACGTCGTGGTAAAAAAAAAAACCGAAACCTGAAGGAATCTGTAGCAAAGGAAATCTGTTTCCCTGTCGTATACCCTTAATCTTCCATTTATATTTCCAGTCAAGCGTTCCCATCGACTCCTCCCTCCCTCCACTCCAAAGTCCTCGTCCACAATCTTAATTTTTATTGCAATTAACTCGAAATCAGAGTTTTTCCCCATTACTCCCAGTTGGCTCCACAAATTACAATTAAAAGTAAAATGTACTAAATCAGTGAATTTATAAAATTGCTGTTTTTGCGAGTGAACAAAATAAGATATATTTCGGCATGAAGATAGATATTGCTCCAATGCCTTATGGTTTCCTGGTGTAGCCACCCACGTGTTATATCATTATTATTTAGAATTAAATATACAGCTTTTATAAATTTGCATGCCATGTTGAAAAGACGAGTTTGTTGAAGAGTAAGTATTTGAAGGGTCCAATCCGCTCACCTCCTCTCTCTCTCTCTCTCTTTCACACTTGCTTTGCCAGGAGAAGACGCTGTCAAAATCCCTTCAACGCGGAGAAGATGCCGCCTTTGACCAGTTGCTGAGTGCGCTGGGCTCCGTGGCGGAGCACTGTCTTCCCTCCATTCTCCGAACGCTGTTTGCCTGGTACGACCGGCAAGCTGTGATATGGCTCGGGAACCCGCTGATCAGTGGCTCCGTGTCGAGCAGTTCCGGCTCCACGATCACCTCAACCATCGATGACCACGAGAGGGCCCACGGCTCCATTGACCCGTACGTCGCAGAACGGAGGGACTTGGCAGTCGAGTTCATATTTTGTCTCGTGCTCATCGAAGTCCTCAAGCAACTCCCCTTTCATCCCGGACACCATGATCTCGTGGGAAAGATTGAAGATCTGGCCTTTGCGCATTTCAAGTACCGTGAAGGGTAATAATAATAAACCCATTGAATTGAATCATTATATTTATTTGTTTATCAATTGTCTCAGACTTGTCCCTTGTTCAACCTTTTTTTGTCCAGAACGGGGGTAAATGCTGCTAACGCTCTAGTCATCGCGGATTTGTACGCTGAGGTGCTGGGTGTGCTGGCACAAGTTCGGTTCATGTCCGTTCGCATCAGGTTCCTCACGGAGCTGGAGTCCCTCCGCTCCAAGGAACAAACCGCCTCCAATACTCAATCCATCATCTCCCTCCTCATGGGAATGAAGTTCTTTCGAATCAAAATGGCACCAATCGAAGACTTTGAGACGTCCTTCCAGTTTCTCACCGAGTGTGCCAAGTACTTCCTCGAAGTGAAGCAGCGGGACATCAAGCACGCCCTGGCCGGCCTCTTTGTCGAGATCCTGGTGCCAGTTGCAGCTGTAAGTCACTGCTGGAGTCACTAATGCCCACCACCCAATTAAGTATTTATGATGATTGAAGATTGTTGAGTTATTTTCATTCATTCTTTGTCTCTTGTCTTGTCAGTGTGTGAAGCATGAGGTGAACGTGCCCTGCTTGAAGGCTTTTGTGGAAATGCTGTACGCCCCCACGCTGGACATGTGCACACGGAGCAAACACCGGCTGGCCATCTTCCCGTTGGTCACCTGCCTCCTCTGTGTCTCCCAGAAGCCATTCTTCCTCCACAACTGGCACTACTTTCTCGCAATGTGCCTCTCCCAGTTGAAGAGCAGAGAGCCGAAAATGTCCAGAGTTGCATTAGGTACTTAACTTAATAACTTAATTGGAATGAAGTGAGCGAGTGGTTCCATTATTGCCTGACTCCTGAGTGGTCTTTATGAGATTATTATTTGCCTATTCACTTTCCAGAGAGTCTGTACCGACTCCTGTGGGCGTACATGATTCGAATCAAATGCGAGAGCAACTCGGCGACGCAGTCGAGACTCCTGAGTGTCGTCAACTCGCTGTTTCCCAAGGGCTCCAAAGGGGTCGTTCCCCGGGACACTCCGCTCAACATTTTCGTCAAGATCATCCAGTTTATCGCGCAAGAGCGACTGGACTTTGCAATGCGGGAAATTGTGTTTGAGTTGTTGTCGGTAGGGCGGCCCATCAAGATCATCCTCACTCCGGAGAGAATGAACATTGGACTCCGAGCCTTCCTGGTCGCGGCCGACTCGCTGCAGCAAAAGGACGGGGATCCGCCCATGCCGCGCTCCGCCAACGTGATGCCCTCGGGAAACACGCTCCTCCGCGTCAAGAAGACATTTCTCAACAAGGTCCTCACGGAGGACGCCGCCAGAAGCATTGGCATGGCAGCTTACTACCCCCTCATCCGCAAGGTGTTCACGGACATCATCCGCGCCCTCGACCTGCAATGCGGGCGGCCGCTCCTCCTCACCACGGTGAAGGAGCAGGAGGAGTCCCTCCTCAGCGGAGACAGGAAGGCGAAAATAGACCTGTTCCGAACGTGCATTGCGGCAATACCCCGACTCATCCCGGATGGAATGACCCGGACGGAGCTCCTCTCCCTCCTCTGCCGCCTCACCCTCCACATCGACGAGGAGCTGCGTGGGCTCGCCTTTCAGAGCCTCCAGAGTCTCCTCATCGACTTCATCGAGTGGAGGAACGACGTGCTCTCCGAGTTTGTCTCTTTTGTCGCCAAGGAAGTGCCGGAAACGTCTCCCCAGCAGTTGGACAACACGTTGCGCATGCTGCTCCAGCTGCTAACGACGTGGAGGGGGGCCCTCACATCAACGACGACCACGGAGCCCGGGAAGCACCATCCCCTTCCCGACAAGCACAGCAGGATTTCGGGGGCAGCGGGCGGCTCGCTGAGCAGCAACGGACCCAATCCCAACCCCACCACTTTCTACCAGGTGGAGGGTCTCGCCCTCCTCATCCTCTGCTCCGTCCGCTCCTCCTCCAGACGACTCGGCGTTCACATTCTCAAGGAGGTCAAGGGACTCACGGTGGCAGTCGGCATTCCGGAAACCCCAGTCATCGACGTGCTGGACAGGATATGTCCTGCGGCCTGCGAGGAGGCAACGCACCTGCTCCCTCCCGGAGAGAAGCAGGCGCTCACCTCAGCCATCGCCTCCAACAGCATCGACATGGTGTGGCTGACTGACCGCAGTTGTCCAGCCTGGTATGCCCACGAGGATGACGTTTCCAACGCCTCCCAAGTTATGAGCGGGAGCATGAGCGGCTTGTCCGCTGCCTCCTTCAGCACGGCCACCGTGTCCGCCGACGTGATCGTCACGGAGGACCCCTGGGCTCTCTGCCTCAAGCACTTTCTCGACTACCAAAATGTTCCAACTCTGTGCCCTCGGGCGGTGCTGGAGGCGTGGTCCATCCTCATGCCGAAAATTAACGCGCTGTACTCCTACTTGGAGCCGTCCCCGGTCACTGACAATAGGGCGTCCCTCCTTCGAAGTGCTGCCACCCCGAGGAAACCCCCCACCGACAGGCATTTGTATTTTAAGCTGTGGAGGAACTACTTGATGTTTGCCTTTCGAACTGTGCCTCCCAACGTGGGAACAGGCTTTCGCTGCATCTCCCCAGACATTGGGAACAGCTCCTCGCCAGAGGCCCCGGACGCGCGGGAAGGGAGGAGTCCACTCCCACTCACCTCCGCAATGCTGTTTTCAGTGACGCCGTCCTCCCTCTACAAAATGATCATTCCATTGATTCGGGCGGAGACGGTGGACATTCGGGACTTGGCGGTCCACTCCGTCGGTCTGATTAATCACATGGCTCTCAGGTATTTCATGAATCCACGACATTTTCCTCATTCCAATCCCATCCAATTAAAATTGATTTACAAATCAATTAATTATTAATTTTTCCGCAGGGATTTATTCGAAGAGCTTGGCTCGTATTTACGCGAGGCGTGTGACAGAAAGCAGGAAAACGTGAGGAGACGGAAGCGGAAGGACAACTTGCGTCTCCAGGTGGTTCGCGTTCTCGAGCTTATCGCGAGAGAAAAGACGTTTGGACGAATGGCGAGCAGTCTGTGTCGCTCGTACACCCCCTCCAGCACGGGTCATCATCTTGGGGACGGCGGACAGAGCCTCCTGCCCTCCTCCCTTGTCGAGTTTCTCGAGGTGTGCAAAGGGTGGCTGGAGGTGGAGACTGACCGGGACGGTGGGACCGACGTGCGACTCTGCTTTTGCGGAGCCCTCTTCAAGCTCATCGAATCCTTTGACATGGATCTGAAGGAGTGTCTGCTGAAGCGGGAGACGAGGCGACAGTTGTTCCACTTGTGCATCGGGTGGTCGGGCAAGTACTCCCAGTTTTGGGGCTCAGTCTTCCCCTCCAACTCGGCAACGACGACGATCACCACCACGGCGACAACGACGGTGGGCTCGGGTGGCGCCATCGGGGAGGCGCTAAAGGCAGACTTGGAGTACGCCTCTCTGCAGGCGGCCTCCTCCCTCCTCACCTGCGGCCCCATCTTCCAGTCCAGCCTTCTCTTTGAGGAATCTCAGCTCTACTTGTGGACAGACTTTCTGCTCGGCTCGGAGGACGGGCGCGTGTCCGAACTGGGAGAGCGGGCGCTCATCATGCTCCTCGAGTTCAATCCCGACGTCGGCTCCGTGCTCGACTGGGTGGTGGCCCGGTGCTTCACTGGCGGTCCAGCAGTGGCCGACGCCTGCTTCCGAGCCATTGCAATCCTCTTCTCCGCTCGGGAATACCCTTGCGACAGGTACGTGGCCATCATCAACTCTGCCCTCCTCTACTCCGGCTCCCCCAACTTCCAACTGCAGCTCCTCGCCTTCCGACTCCTCCAAATCCTGGACAGAAGGTTTTTCAGCGGGTTGCCCCCTCTCCAGATCCACCCGCTCGGCCCGGAAGTGTCCCACGACGACAAGCCGGAAACGCTGGACGCCGTTCTCATCAAGTCCCACTACGCCAAGAACCAGTGTTTCCTGGCGAAACAGCTCTCCCTCCTCCACCCGGAACTCACCATGCCCATCTTTTCCGAAATCTCGTGGAGGATGAAGTCGGCGAGGTCGGATGTGCGCCAGAGCCTCCTCCGCTATCTCCAGCCGTGGCTCCACAACATGGAGCTGGTGGAGCCCGCCATCCCAGGCCCCAACATCATCACCATCCTCAAGTCCCTCAACTGGGACGTTTCCACGGAAAACCTGAAGCAGTCCGTGTCCTCCACCAGCTCCTGCTCCCTCTGCGGACGAAAGTCGTGGGAGTGGGGGGAACGGCCGGTGCGACGCGGGTGGGGCTCCAATGAGGCCACAGAAATGGTCCTTAACAATCTCATGTATCTCACAGCGAAGGTGGGCGACATAAATGCCCAAAACTAAATAGCTACATATTTTGCTCTGCTGAGGTTTTTTTGATAATTACATTAAAATTAAAATTAATTAATGTAACGCTTTCTTGTGATCTTTTGCAGTTTGGACAGGAGCACGACCGTGAGCTGGAAGAGTGCTGGCAGACGCTGTGCTGCTCATCGCCGAATAACCAGCGCGTCGTGTTGTACTATTTGCTAATCGTGACGGGTCTCGCCGCCCATGAAATCCTGCCCCATGCTAAGCGCGTCCTCGTCTACCTCTTCCGAGCGCGGCCCATGCGCCTCCTCGACGATCTGATTGCCGAGCTGCAAACCGTCGAATCTCTAAGTTGGCTTGTGGAGCGAACTGAAACTCCCCCGTTTTACAGACTGAGTCATCTGCGGAAAACGTCGAGCTACTCAGACACCAACGTGGCCACAGCGCCGCACGCCAACGGGACCACCAGTCTTCCTCAGAATGTGACCTCCTCGGCCAACGCACAATTCACCCGACTCAACGCGTCCGAGCTGGAAAAGGGAACCATTCACACGAAACGCCGCTCTGCGGAAGAGTCCAACGTGTTTCACCAGCCCCACCTGCGGTCGAGCAGTTCCGGGGCGGCCCACCTCTTCCGCTCGGAAAAGACGCGGACCATCAGTGGCCCAGCCGCACTTCCAGACTCTCAGTTTCTCACGTCGGAGAGGGAGAAGGCGGCAGCCCATTGCACGCTGCACGAAACGACGACGGCGGACGGGAGGGAGTTTGGAGGAGCGACCGCCGCCGCTTCTCCCATGGGCGAATCTCAGCTGCAGCAGCAGCAGCAGACCTCCTCCGCCGCCCTCCAGGACAGAAAGAGGTGTCCCAGCAGCGAGACGATCGCTGTGGGCTCCTTGGGCGGCGAGCAGCCTGGGCAGCGAAGCAGCGGTGGGAGTCTAGGAGGAGGGAACAATGAGTTGAGGGAAGAGGGGATGGGAGGAGGAGGTGGAGAAAGTGGTGCGGCAGGGGATGCGGGGCACACCACCAAGCTCCTCCCACTGCCAATGCCCGAGTACGGAGGCTACTATGCTCCGCTGAAGGAGTTCCTCCCGCCTCAGCCCGTGGCCCCCTTCCACAGGTGCAACCTGGCCATGATGTTCATCGCGGAGCTGATCCAGGAGGGAACCATGGTCACGGTGAACATGGAGGACTCCAAGACGGAGAGGAGGATCGACTGGTGCAGCCACTACCTCCCGCTGATGATCCACATGGCCTACTTGGGACTGGACCACTTGCGCCCTCTAGTCAATCAGCATTGCTACAACATGCTAATTAACTTGCTCGTCGTGGCAGGCTCCCACAGGAACCACTTGTCCGTCTCCAAGTTGGCCCTCAACCAGTTCACCAACGACTTGGAGTTGGGTCTCAGTCTGCCCCACGTCACTCCAACCACCTACAACTTTTTAGGTAGGTGCCTAACCTGTCTAATCCTAAGCCTATCAAACTGAGTCCTTGAGTTCCACTGACTTGTGCTGACTTTTGGTTTTTTGTCCCACTTTTGCCTTTTGCTTCGTTAGATCCCTCCACGGAGTTTGCAGTGCCGGCCGGTGGTGCTTCCAAACCTGCGACAGGGGAAATGCTGGGAACACCCGTGGGTCACTCGCCTAGTCAGAGTACTAAAAGCAGTCCGAGAGCACCCTCCAAGCGGCCCCACACTCCAGTCAGTCTCCTTCTCGTCATTCCAGAGCCGGGAGAGTCGGGCGGCGGGGGTGGTGGCGGCGGTGGCGGAGGAGGAGGAGGAACGATGAGATCGCTAACATGCGCGGAAATGACACTCGCCCTTGTAAAATTCCTCCTCGAGCACAAAACGGCGCCGCTGTGGGCCTGTGAAGACATCACCGCCAAAGTGTGGAACATTCGGAGCGCCACCCAGCTCAACTTTTTCCTCCAAAACAGCATCAGCTCCTTTATCCACTCGTACCCAAACTCGGATCTGGAGAAGCGGTGGGCTCAAGTGTCCCTCCAAATAGGACTGGCCTGCTCTTCCAGACACTACGCCGGTCGCTCCCTCCAAGTCTTCCGAGCCCTCAAGTCGCCCCTCGTCTCGCGGATACTGTGTGACATTTTGTCCCGACTCGTGGAAACGGTGGCGGAGCCAGGGGACGACATGCAAGGCTACGTCACGGAACTCATTCTCACGCTGGAGTCGTGTGTGGAGGCGGTGGTCATCGATGACGAGTCAGCGGCCGGCTACGAGGATTCGCCTAGACAAGCGGAGAGTTTGGACGGGCTGAGTGGTGACAATAATAAGGGAGGAGGAGGAGGGGGTGGTGGAAGCAATAATAGAAGCTGCTGTGGAAATGGGAAACAACAGTCTGCGGACATGTCCCCTCCGGCGCAAATCCGACCTCGAAGTGGAACAGAGACGTTTGGATTCGACTACAAAAAGCCGGAGCTGAGCAGGTCACGGTCGGTGCAGTCGCTGAATGGGTGTCACCAGGACAGCCTCAACGAGGATGGGCTGGAGCGTCAGTTCCTCCAGGACAATGGGAACGACGTGATCCCACAAATGTTTTGGCTGACGCTGTCCCTCCTCGAGTCTGACTACGAGCATGAGTACCTCCTTGCACTTCGACTGCTGGAGAAGGTGATGGAGCGGCTGCCGCTGGAGAGCTGCGAGACGCGGGACAAGGTGGAGCGGGTTCAGAGTCAACTCCAGTGGAACTCCTTCACCGGGGTGATACCCCTCCTCCTCAAAGGGTGCACCAATCCAAGTGTCTACGACCAGGTACGGACGACAACGAGCATAATGTCAAAACAATCAGGGGACTCGGATTCACGTACTTAATTACTTATGTGACAATGAGCAGTAATGACCTCAACAACCTTCCTTCGTTCGTTCGTTCATTTTCAGAGTTTGGTCATGCTGGTCAAGTTTATCCCTTTCTTGGACATCCCATTTGTGGACCCCACGCTGGAAACCGGGTTCCCGCTGACAGTTGTCGCCATCCTACCATTTTTACTCCATCACTACGATGACCCCACTCCAATGTGCGTGCAAGCCTCGCAGTACATTGCCATGGTACGTTCGATCCCTCACTCACTCGCCCTTCCTCTAATTTCAGACCCGATGAAACTCTCTTTTCTCCGTTCGTTTCCTTCTCCAGGTGGCTCAGTTTCGCTCAAACGGCATCTCCAACAACTCCTACGGCCATTTAGCCACCGTGATGTCGCTGTACGCCAAGCGGAGCTTCAGCAAGGAGAGCATGCAGTGGACCAAGTGCGTCATCAAATACTTGTACGACTCATACGCCGCATTGGCGCCCACCCTCCTCGCAGTCCTACTCGACATATTGGAGAAGGGACCGACCTATTTGCAACCCCTCGTGCTCACCGCACTCCACTGCTGCTTCAACTACGTGGACCTTACTGGCGTGAGCACTGTCAGTCCGGAGCTGCTCCGGGCCGTGGAAAAGCACTTGGATGTACGTCCACTCATTTCATTTCTAACCTGATCCAAAGTAGCAATAATTCTTCAATAAATAAATAAGTTGATATCTGAACTGGTTGATATCGTATAGGGCCCACATTGGAAGGAATCCCTGAGGATATTGAAGCTAGTTGTGGCAAGGTCGTCCTCTCTGGTCGTGCCACCCGCATCCTCCCAGCAGTACACCTCCGGGGCATTGTGGGACTCGGTCGCACCCTCCCCTATCGTGGCCGGCGGCTTCCCCGTCGAAATCGAGAGCTTCCACAGCAAAAAGGAGTTGCCGGGAAGGACGATGGAGTTCACCTTCGACGTTTCTCAAACCCCAGTCATAGGTCGTCGCCACCCTGCCACCACCAACCTAAACAGCAAGGATGATGGTGTTGTTCCTGGAGGGAGGAACGTGGGAGGCGGGCTCACAACAGCATTCCGTTCCGGCTCCGTGGGGGATAGTGGCGTCAACCTGGGCAACTGCGGAAGTGGATTCATACAGTCTGCCTGGAAGAGACCGTGGCAGTGTCAAAGTAGGGTTCGAGAGGCCCTCGTCAGTGTTCTCAATGCGTGCGGACAGCGAGTGGGGCTTCCAAAGAGTCCATCCGTAAGTCTTCATATCCCAAACCCACCTCATTTACATGTTTTGCTAAACTGATTCTAATCCGTCGTCCCTTTTCCTATCCTCCTTCTCTTTGAATTATTACAGGTCATATTTAGTCAGAGTTCCGAACTGCTCGAGAGGCAGAGCAGCGCTGCCTCGTCAACGGAAGAAGTGTCCGTACCGAACAATGACGCTTCGGGTGCCAGCCGGTTGGAAGACGGCTCCGCGAGTGATGCCCAGTTCCGAGTGTTCCGCGACTTTGACTTTTTGGAATACGAGTTGGAGTCTGTGGAGGGGGAGAGCAGCGACAACTTCAACTGGGGCGTGCGGCGGCGGCCCCTCTCCGAACTGGGCACCGAGCCCGAGACGGAAGGGGAAACTGAAAACGAGGCGAGTGGGGGTGGGGTGAGGTCCAACTCACAAACCAGCTCGGATGCAAACACAGTGGTCAACAAATCCTCGTCCACCTCCCGACGCCCCGTCGAGATTTCCGTAACAGCCAAGGAGCCGTACGGTCAGGTGGGCAACACGGAGGAGTCGTCGGACGAGGACGACCTCGGACTCTCTCCTCTCGACGAACACGCGCCCACCATCCAAGGACGAAGCTCCGACCCGCCCACACCTCAACCCAACTCACTGACCATGATTGAGGTGGCCTCCTCCCAACTCTCCTCGCCAGCCCGCTCCCGCCGCCTCTCCGACACAAGCATGGACTCCCGGAGTGAGGAGGAGACCACCCCGTGCAACATGTCCCTCCAGGACGGGATGCTCCTGGAAGCCGTCGAGCAAGAGGAGGTGGAGAACGATGACGGCGGCGGTGGTGGGGACGGGGATGGAGACGGAGACCCAGACGGGGATGACACGGACGCCAACGTCATGTCCGAAATCCTCAATGAAGAAACGCTGGAAGATGGGGCGGATGGGGACGGGGATGCTACGGACGACTCGGTGGTGATGGCGAACACGATGGAACTGGTAAAGGAATCTCAGGCGAGGATCATCGACGAGTTCCAGGACTGCAAAACCGTGCTGCAAAACATTTTGCTGGGCGTCCGCCCGCTCTGCTGCCTCGAGTCAATCCAGACCCTCTCCCAAATGGTGCAGACGGCCTTCTGCGAAGTGATCTACTTGAGCCAAGACATCACCGCCCTGCTCACCTCCCTCGGCTTCGAGAGTGCCAGCAACCTCTCGGTGATCATCTCGGTCCTCGTCGACTTCTCCTGCGAGAGCAACTTGCACGTCGCCGCCTGGCACCTCTGGTCCGCCAAGGAGCAAATCCGATCTGAGGAAATGAAAATCATCATTCTGGAGGCCTCCGAGCACCTGGAAACACTCAATGACCGCAAGGAGACGCTGCAAGAGTGCGTCGAGAGTGGGCTGAAACCGCTGGTGAAGCTGAAAGCGTTGGAGGGGGAGTTGCCCAAGTTTGACGAGACCAATTCCTTTACCACCCAGACGGATCCGTTCGAGATTATTGCCGACGTGTCGAAGCTCCTCTACCGCACCTTATTTCAACTGCGCCTCCTCCTCGAAACGCATCAGCGATGTGTGCAAACCTTGTCCTCCAACTCCAGCTCCAAGGTAAACAAACTGCGGTTTAGTAATTATTGCAAAATTCCATCCAGGAAATTTGGATTGGACTTCATTTGGATTGGTTGGATGTTGTCTTTAATTGGTGAATTGGCGATGCTTGGATTGGATAGGTGCGAGATCTGTCGCGACAAGTGTGTGAAGTGAGGTCAGCCCTGCTCCAGGTCGTGTCCACAAAAGTGATCAGTGGGGAAGATGGACGCACGCTGACGCTCGTGGAAGCCGAAGGCACACTTCTCGATCTCCTTTTGGCTAACATGTGGGAGGAGTCGATTGAGCTGTACAAAGCCAACAAGTAAGCACTCTACAGCTACACCCCTTCCTTTCCTTCCTTTGCTTTATTCTTTCTTTTATTTAATGCTGTACTTAATTTTAATATTCTGAATCATTGTTTTTGTAATTGTAGGGATATTTGGCCCCGGGATTTAGTAGGAAATACAACAAATGATATAACCGGCATTCTAAATATTTACTGCAAATATTTATCAGAGGAACATGCAGGTAATTAGTAATTAATACCTACCTACTCTACATCATTACTCTACTTTCATCTGAAATGTGATCAATTGAATTTGAATATGTATGGCATTTGTATTATTATTATTAATTACTATCGAATATATTGAATATTGTGTTGTTGTAGGTGTCTTTGTCTCCATTCCAAGTGACTTTCGTGTAATTTGCAGTCAGGTAAATATGGTATGCCTCCACCTGCTCGAGAATCAACAAACACTTGAACGAAAGACTTTGGTTTAAGACTGATTTAGATGGACGGAGAGTCCAAATAAATGGCTATTTTAAAAAATTGTACACACTTCAACCTGCCAACTCTGCCGACTCTGATTTTCATTATTTTCACACTTCATTTCGCAATAATAACTCGCTGCACTGAATGAGACCATGCACTTCAAAGTGGTCCACCTACGTCACCCATCACCTCCGACAAGAACCACTGCCCCATAACTCTACTCTACTCTGCCTGTAGATATATAGGCACCCACTTTTTTGGCAGTTGGTTGGATTAGCATGGACCTGTTCTATGAACTGAGCTCTACTCCCATAACTCACACTGCAGGAAGGATTTTTTTTTCTGGCTGGGCTAATTAATGGTCAGTCTACTCTCCAATTCATGTCATGCATGGCTGCTGCCCAACAACAGAACAGAGAAAATAGTTGTTTAATGAATAATCCGCTCGCCGGGACAGTATTTTTTAAGAGCTTCCAGATTTGCACATGTGAAATTATACATGCCGATGATCCATGAACAATAATTAATTTTAGATTGTAGAGGCAACCAAGCCTCACTCTCGAGACCCCTTACGTTTCGAACATGAGCACACACCTGCTCTGCTCCCCTCCTCCAACGATACATTTCTTATTACCTCGTGAGTTGCACCCACTTGGAAGCAAACAATCCCCTCTCTGCTCTCATATCTGCCCACTCGAACACTCGAAAAGGAAGGAATGTTGCCAGATTCATGCAAAACTATTAAAGGGATTTACAGAGGATTTTGTTTTTTGTGAATTGATGATGATTTACTATCCCAAATCCTCAAGTGCAAAGTGGTGACCACCGACCACCGCCACTCTACAAAGCCAGCAACAATGCAACTTGTTCAATCTAATGGCAGCTTATCACGGTCAAATCTGACATATCGCATAATAGACGACCCACTTTTCAACATGTAGCATGACATATTTCTTACTCTCGCTCGACAAATACTTTACAGAGAGAATATAGCAAAATTGCAAAAACCCGAAATGGTTCGACTGGTCCAACTACAGCCGCAACCTACCTACGTTCGTCAGTTACCAATAATTATTGCAATAAGAATCTTTCGTTACGTACCTGTTTATTGAAGTCATAATTCTCTTTAACGCCGGATTCTGTGGACATGGTGGTGGTGGTGGCCTCAGAGTGCTCTGATGTCTGACGGAAATGTTGCCATGCTGATGATAATTTACTCCAAAAAAAACTCCCAAAAATTGAACAAAAGTGTTGGTGGAGCTGATTTAGCTAATTTAACACAGAGAATAAGTAAATACCCCTTTCACAATCCACAATCCTCGTTCGTAGGCAGGCAACCTCCTCCCCTTGTTGCCTGCTGCAAGCACGAGGTATTTAATAGTCTATTTTTGGAAACCGGCATTTAATTTATAGTGATAATATAATAACGAAAGAACACGTAGATTTGAAAGGACCGTGTCACCAGGATGATGCATTCTAAAATACACAAATCCATAATAATAATAATAATAATAATTAATAATCGGAATGTGGTTCTGATTGATGTTGATGGAAGTGTGATCGGGAATCCAAGAGCACCTTCTGTCCCTCACACTGCTTTATTTGCCCTATATTAGCACCAACCAGATATTAATATGATACCTAAGTAGCTCCCAACCTAACTACCAAGCAAAGTTCCAACAACCTACCTATGACCTACCTACCTACGACCTAATAAAATGTCGCTTTGTTTCTTCTGTTCCTAGAATAACACGTGCAACGTGTCATCATAATAGTAGCTCGCTGCCCTACATAGTCTTGCATGTAATAAATTGAATTGTGCTTTTGTTACAAATCACAAATATTAATACTGTGTTCCAAGAAACTGTCATTACAATAAAAGTATCATTATTAGCTATTAAAGAAATTGAAAAAATGGAGGATGAATGAATACCTACCTGCCACCTGCCTGCCCATGCCTATCTGCTTCCTTCATTGTCGAATGCGGGGGCAAGCAGAGACTCAGTCTTTCTTCTTGACATTTCATTCAACACATCTCTCAACATTCCATTTTCACAAAAAATTGGGAAAAAGCAGCCATCCTGATTTAACCGTTTCTTTTTATCTCGTCCATGTGGTGGTAGTTATTATTATTATGCTCCTCCAACAACTCCACTTTGCACCCGAAAATGATGATGACGCTCTGCCTGACAGACAGGTTTCTTGAATGAATCTGAACAAGTCACAACAACGCAACTACTGTGCGGCGGGTGGGTGCACAACTCTTTGACATTTTCTTTGACAACTGGGATGAGTCCTTTTCATTCTTATTTTTAGAACAAGAAATGTGTGTAGGATTTAAATGTGACTCTGGTATCTCAAATGCCGATGTTGAGCGTTGAGCGTGATGGCTAGTGGGCTCCTCGGTTGCAGCAGCGTCGTCGTCGTCGTCCCTGTCAGCTAAATAATGTTAATTGGAATTGAGCTCACAGTGGGAGAGCCTCAAAAACTAGTGGCTGGTGAGCTTGTGTCAGTGGTGAAGCCTCGAGGAATCACTCATTCATAATAACAAACATAACATAATATTTAATAAACATTAATATTTTTTATTTGCTTTTGGGATAATCGACTGCTACACACAGGCACAACGAGTATTTTCACTACAAAAAAGAAGAAAATGATTAATACCCTCACATCACTTCCATTTCTGAACCAAGGGTTGGGATAAGTTGCTAATGAGCTAATCAACTAATTTGCTGTGATTCACACGGACCTACGACGAGATACTAAATTATTATGGATTTCAATGAAAAAGGAAGATTATTTAAAAAATGGCAAGGTTTGTTGGTGCATGCAATTTGCAGTAATAACCCAGTTGCATGCATCATAAAACTTCCGAGGAGGATGCTGTGTGATGATGATGGCTTGCTTAACTGGTCACTCTGGTCTGTCTGGTCCCTAACAATACACCTTGCAACTTTTTTGACTCTCTCTCTCTCTCTCCGAATTTGCATTTTTTGAAACAAAGAGCTAAGCTAGTGCTAGCTTTTGATGCTATGCATTATTCTCATAAATAATCATGAGCGAAAGAATGATTTACTCACACTCCAGCCAGCTGCATATATATTGATTTCAGTCATGCATATTGTAAATTTTATTCAAAGTGCTGATGAGGAAACGATATAACAGAGAATTGTATATTTTTTTACAAAAAATTATAAGGCACACTCGTTAATTGAGATGTGTGTGTTTGTTGTAGCGGGTTAATATCGTTGCTGAGCTCCGCCGTCTCTCTTTGAGTCATACACGACCCATGGGTGGCTAAGCAAATAAAATTAATAATAATATTAGCCTCATATCTTCATTAATACAAAAATTACACAATTAGTGAGAGAGAGAACAGGTGTGTGTTGCTTGCTTAACTTACTTCCAACCGTCGACCTTGGAATCGAAGATGGTGACGAGGTTTGGGTCGTTGTCGTACTTGGACCTCAATGGGGAGTCGAGACCGTCCCTCTTGGAGTCATAGACGACCCATGGATGATCTAATTATTATGATTTTTCGGAAAAAGCATGGGTTAGGCGGATATTCAATAGTCAAGCAAGTTTTAAGTAAGTGCCCGTGTGTATGTTATGTGACTTACTCCATCCGTCGCGCTTGGAGTCGAAGATGACTTCGTAGTTGTCGTAGGATTGTCTGCCAGCGGGTTGAGATCGGGCTGGTTGCTGCATTTGCATTGATCTCATGGGCTGTTGTGGTTGCATGGATCTCATTGGCATTGGCTGTTGGTATTGTTGGTTCCTGTTGTTCATCATTGCTGGAGCCATTCCTCGGGAGCCGCTGCTACGAGTGTTCGAGATCACGTAAGGGTGATTCTAGGGATTAGAAACAATAGGATAGATAGATAGGGTTATTACTACTTCCACCAACTTTTGGACTAATTTTGTAACAATTATTATAATTGTGTAATTGGACCTACCCATCCGTCAACCTTAGAGTCGAACACGGTCTGATAGTTTCCACCATCAAATTTATTCCTCAATGGAGAGTTGAGACCATCCCTCTTGGAGTCATATGTCACGTAATGGTTCAAACTGTAGCAAACAAAAAATGGTGCTGTATTAGTTAAATGAAAGGATTCGGAGAAATTAGGTATAGTAATAATTCTGAGTGTCATTTTACCCGTCTCTCTGGGAGTCGTAAACTGTTTCATAGCCACCTCCGCCACCCCCGTTGTATCCGCGACCAGCACTAGCGGTGGCCACCACAGCGGCAAAGATTACCTAAAAGAAGAAACCAAAAGAATTATTATTATTTAGAGTGAGCTAGCTGGTTTTGATGTTCAAAATTTCACAAAAATCTTGGGAAATTTTTGCAATTTTTTTCGGATTTTTGCTTACAAAGAGTTGCATTTTGTAGCAAAAATAATAATGTTTTTTTTGAAAGTTGCTTGTTGAGTAGGAAAGGAAGGTTGGTTAGTGCTGAAACAACTGCTTCAAGTGGAGATCACAGTTTGTCAGTAGTGAATGATACTCTTGGGAGAAATCCGCTCTCCTTATATATGCCGGTCCAGAGAGTGCCAAAATGCTGGGGCCCACACATCATCAGCCTCAATGAACTGGAATCGCAAGTAGGGGCTCTTTTACGGAAAGTGAAATAAAATGGCAAGCTTTCGCATGATCTTCATCATCATCATATAAGAAGAAGGCCCATATTGAAAAAAACCCACAATCAGTTGTTATATCTATAAGGCCTGTTAGAGAAGACCTGAAAAGTGTACACGTACGTTACCTTACGTTATTTAGCAGGTCCATTGAGTTGAAATGAAGAAGCCACCACTATTCTTTGCTTTTCTCGAGAGAGAAAAAAAAATCCGCAGTTCACACTCTCCTCAACTATCACTCAGTCAGTATATATTTCGCATGGCATGGGGTTGCGGGTGCCAGTGTTTTACTAAATAAATCCACTGCAACCTGTTCCTCCTACTCCTGACTTATCAACATGGCACGATGAGATGACGACGACGCTGCTGCTGCGCTGTACAACAACTTGGCGCTCTTTGCCTTAGCTGACATTACACACATCAATATCAATAATATCATCCCTACCACCAAAGCAAGCACACTTCATCATCTCCTTCTTAACGATATATGTAACATACCTGCCTGCCTCTAACTTCTAGCTAAATAGAATAGAATAGGTATACCCATGCCCAGTTTTTTATCATCATCATGTCATGGTATGGATGCGATGCTCGAGTGGTCGGGTTAGACTTGAAGTCTACAACAAAACAATTATTAATATTATGTAAGATGATTATTACGCTGCTATATGGTGCCCATTGATCATTGTAAAAGTCTTGAGTTGATGCTAAATACCCGAAGGAATCCCCAATTATTCGTTTTAAGGTACTTTTTTCTCCTTATTTTTTCCTTGCTGCATCCTCCTATTACGACAGCCTTCATAAAATAAAAGTCAGAGATTACAACCGAATTATTGCGTTTCCTTCTAAACCCACATTTTTTTTCTTGTACTCCATCCATCCAGCAGCATCATCATAGCCATACCATACTATATTTTGCGTCGTCATTTATTATTAGACTTCCAGCTCAATATAATATAAAAAGTTTTTCTTAAAAAACGAGCAATTTTGGTTAGTCAGTCAGTCAGAAAGGAGCAATATGTGTAATAAAGTTGTTGTGATGGATGATGATGGAGTAGTGTGGCGGAGTGGATGGAGGTGCTAACCACTTTTTGGAAAGAAAGAGCGTAGTATTTAAAAAAATATAGAAGAAGAAGAAGTTGCAATAAATGTACGTGACAATTGGCGC
Organism: Dicranocentrus wangi; assembly: GCA_036850665.1. Taxonomy (NCBI): domain Eukaryota; kingdom Metazoa; phylum Arthropoda; class Collembola; order Entomobryomorpha; family Entomobryidae; genus Dicranocentrus; species Dicranocentrus wangi. The sequence goes on along the minus strand of JAANSN010000087.1, from coordinate 18,972 downwards.
TCGGTCGGTAAGAAGCTCTAGCTGGCGAATGGAACCGTCATCATATCATCGCAGTCAAAGTCAAAGCCAATTTTCGACGGAGACCCAAAAAGCTGTCCGTCATAAAATCATTTCCAGACAAATTGGTTTTTGGCCAAATTGATCTATCCAGCTCCAATGAAGCCCTTTTCTAGTTAGCCCTAATAATCGCCAAGCAAAGCGCCACCAGGAAGCAATAATATTTAGCAAAAGTTAAGCAGTTCTCATCTCATAATCTCATGTTCAGAATGCTCAATGCTCATGCTTGTGCGCTGTTGTTGCTTCTGTTGATTGTTGTGCAGAAAATAGCTGCTTTTCAGGTTGAATGGGATCATGTCAGTTTGGAACCTGATGATGATGATGATGATGATCGTGTGTAGTTCCTTCAGTCATCATCTTCACAACAGCAACTTAAAACACGCCATTATTATGATTATTGTTAGGTGGATGGCGGTGGAGTGGATTGGAGTAGTGGAGTACACTTCGTGAAATCGTTTATTATTATAATCCCTTTTGTACGCAATTGACTGTTCATTGGCGAAACTGCTGGTTCGTGACCAATGGAGCCATTTCTGTCAGTGCTGGAGAGCAACTACTGCTGAAGATGCGCTGCTGCTGCTGCTGCTGCTTCACTTGAATGGACCAGCTACTCCGTCCGACAGCAAGCGAGCGACCCAAGAAGAAGAGGATCCATCCCGAAGCACCAAGCGTTCATCATTATCATCATCCTCTGCACCAGCACCATTTGACCATTCCACCATTCTTCCGATGATATAAGGCTACAATAACTTTTTAAGTATGAAATGTTAATGAAAAGAACCTACAACAACTCTGACACTTGCCACAAATCTTTCAGTTGATCCTCGTAAACCTTTTTTTTCTCCCTTTGCAATTATAAACTGCATTTCGGCTTAGCTAATATGTAGTTAGTTTTGTTTGATAGTAGTTGCCTTTTGCCTGTAAAAAACGACTTTGGGGCGAAAATGACACAGAGTTGGCTGACATCATCATCATATCATGCTCGCGAAAGCCTGCTAATTTATATTCTGCGCATCACCCCTAACTCTACTTTGATTTCAGCTCATCTCATCATAATCTCCTCCGTTTTGGGTTGATGGGAGCCCAAAACTTTTTCCGAATGATGCTAATTCTTAATGAGTTGGCGTGAAACCGTAAATCTCCAGTAATTCACGAGTTTTTCGTGAGACCCAACTCCTGGCTGCGTTGTTGCAAGGTGCTGGACACCATAAAACCATAAAATGGGAGGAGAATGCATTGCGAAAAATTGGTGAAAAATGAGACCACTGCGGAGACTCGCCAATTAATTAATTAGTCGTGGGCAATTGAAAAAAAGCGGAACGTCGTCCGTCCAAACCAAATCCATCACGTCGTCTTTCTCGGTGGTCGGTGCACGACGTCTGTCTCTTGGTCTCGGTGCATCTCCCCCCTCTTACTACTACCGCTGTAAACTGATTGGCAATGACGCTGGTCAAAGGTCACCCTTTCAGCCAATTTTTTTCCTCTTCCATCCAAAAATCCTAGACAAAAAAGGCGAGAGGAGGATGCCAGCCAGCCGGACATTAGCAATTCATATTACCAAAATCTACTTTACTTTACTTGCTTTAAAAATCCGTCCGTGCCATACTGACTGATATTTAGTACGTGACCAGCCGAAAAAAAGTATATTAGCTTAGTTTTAGTAGTTTGAGATGGAAATTACGTATGTAAATAGCTGAGTGAGAGAGTGGTCTAGACTGACTCTTTGTCGGTGACTGTGTTACTAAGGCTAAGCAGAATGCAAAGCAAGCAGCTATGTTGTGGAGTGGAGCACCTACGACAACAGCACACAGCTCGCAATCTCCGTGGATTATGACAACTTTTTGATTTATGCCCCTGCGTCGACTTGACACCTAATTACATATGACTTTAGTCTCAAAGTTGTGTATTTTCCTTTGTTGGACGTGTCTTCAGCTCAGTCAGTCAGTTGTAACAAAGTCGAGGAGTTGAGGAGGGATGGATGGAACGTGAGTGCGAAAAGCGGTGATCTTTACTTTACTTTAATATTAAATTGCAAATACCACCACGTGGGTTTTTACCTAAACACAATAAATAATACTAACCATATTTCATTTCATTTTGAGACAGTGCGTCATTCAGCCCTCTCCTCTGACGTTCAAAATCCACTAATCGAAGAAATCCACTTTTTCCAACAAAGTTCGATTAGGCTCGAGGGTGCAGGCAGGCATCAGGCAGGCAAGCAGACACACGCTCAAAGTCAGTGTTTCTTTCGCTGAATCAGAGGTTAACTCATGTAAGCCACCTCGCGGAAAAAAGGGATTCATGTCAATCAAGCAATCACAGTCTTGAAATACTGTATTAACCCACCTCCATCCACCCCACCCACATTTTCGTTAATGAGTTGCTTGGGCTTTCATTCAGCCATCAGCTACATAACACCAACCAAAGTCAAAGTGGCAAAACACTGATGGCATTTAAATATTTACATGCTTCAGCCTCTAATCTCCCTGCTCCTCCGAGCTCTAATCGTAAGCTAATTAATAATCCCTCTTGCTCTTCTTCACAACTTGATTGCAGCTCTGATTGATGATGAATCTTTAAAATGCTCACTCGAAAACGAAAGTTGCTCTTCATTTCATCGCATCGCTCCTTCCCCCATCATCTCATCTCATCGCATTGTTGTCAGTCAGTTCCTTCACAATAGGTACTCATTTCCTTAAGCGTCCGCTAATTCTACGCCTGGCAACTTGTGTTGTTTATTGTTCATTCATAGTACATCATAACAATCAACTGCTAAGACGATTAACTTCTCCAGCATCAAGCCTTTTCCATTTAATAATTAAATTTTGCGAAAAAGGGGATTGAGGTTTGAGGGTGAGTTCAATTCAGCCATCTCATTAGGCATCACAACAACATCATCGTCATCATCATCATCATCTTTATTAGCTCTATTCATCACGAAATCAGGATGGATGAATGGAATGGACGATAAGGTGTCATTGTCCAGCAGAGTTCACCCCTGCCTGCCTGCCTGCACCCATACCTACTTCATCATCCTCATCATCATCATTTCATATCATGTCTTTTTCTTGTCATTTTACGACCACGAAATAGCAATATAAATGACATTCATCCAGTACTGGACACACAAGTCATTCTCGAGAATCTCGAGGCGCAACGACATTAACATGGTTGAAGAGTAAACAGGGATTGAATAATAATAAGTTTTTGTTTTGGAGGAGTTTGTCTGTCTGTATAAAGTCTGTTTTTGTCTTGTGGAGTGGATGGAGGTGTGAACAAGGAGCCAAGAAGAATAAAAAAACCATTGAATGAGGAACTTCCTCGCTGGCTCGCTCGCTCGCTTGCTGGTGGTTGTAATGAAATGATGAAATGGCATGGCACACAAGCCAAGACCTCTAGACACACATTCTCTTCTTCTGGATGGACGCCTTTTCTCCCACATAGCCAGTGCGGCATGGCAGTTTTTGGACGATAATAGGAGACCTCGTCGTCTCGTCTCACCTCATCTCACATCAGTCAGTCAGGCAGAGAAGAAGAAGTAGAAGAAGAAGACAACAGATTGGCAAGGAGCAAGACACCCTTTTCAAGTTTTCTCTAAAACTATGCTAATTTATTCCCCAAATTTATGATGAATCAGAGAGAGAGAACAAGCTCGGCTGTTTTGGGTGAAAAACCTGGCCAGAGAAAATTGAAAACGAAAAGAAAAATCATTCACCCCCAAAAGACACGAAACACGACAAGTGTAATGGGATCCCAGGGAAGGAAAATTACACGAAACATTTAATATTTATTTTTCCCTTTTTTGCCCCCTTTCCTCCGTTTTTTTTCACGGGTCAACGAATTTCGAACTAGTTTTTCACGCCAAACTTACGTTTTTAAACACTGCTGCTGTGTACAGCGGACTCGTTCAATCGAGCCAACAAATAATGCTAATGTCGGGTTATTAATGCGTGTTGCTCATCAAGCAGCAGGGCCATCACACTTTTTTTCACGGGAATAATAATCACGACGAGTAGCTACAGCAGCTAGTTGGTAGCCACTCTATCAGCTCTTCAACTTTTCTCCTTTTTTCACTTAAAATTTAACTCTGATTGCGATTGCGAGGCTCAAAATGTGCCTACCTATACATACATATCATATTTGTGAGATGTGATGTGGTGTCAGCAATATTATTGTTATTATTACGGAAGGAACGGAGGAGCTATTAAACATCTGAACCACCTGAGCCCTCCCCCCTCCTCCTTTTCCCTCCGCTCCGTGTTCTATCATTATCGTCCAAAAACTGAAATACTCTACTCGAACTAACTGTGGTTGGAGTTTGGTTTGGTTGGTTGTTGGATGGACTGCCTGCCTGCCTACTATTATTATTTTACGCATCTATCTTTCTATCATTGCAGCATTGTTGATCTTCTCTCCTGCTTTGCTTCTTTTAATAATCCTTATTTCAGTTTCCCAGAGGAGGCTAATTATCAGTATCAAGTCACGCTCTCGAGGAAAGGAGATCCCTATAAGCCAACAGCCATCATCATCATCATTTATGCTATAATTGATTTTTTTAATACGTTTCTTTGAGCCAAAAATGCGTCGACCAGGCAGGCAGGGAGGCTGGCGAAGGAGATCATACGATTCGAGCATTCTTTTTCTTCTATTCTTCTTCTTATTCTGTTGTTGGCAAAATGAGCAGACTGGACGATTCCCTTTTTATTTTTAACTATTATTGATTGATTGTTGGTGTTTTTTAAATAAAAAAATGAGGAGGCTAATTATCAGTATCAAGTCACGCTCTCGAGGAAAGGAGATCCCTATAAGCCAACAGCCATCATCATCATCATTTATGCTATAATTGATTTTTAATACGTTTCTTTGAGCCAAAAATGCGTCGACCAGGCAGGTAGGGAGGCTGGCGAAGGAGATCATACGATTCGAGCATTCTTTTTCTTCTATTCTTCTTCTTACTCTGTTGTTGGCAAAATGAGCAGACTGGACGATTCCCTTTTTTACTATTATTGATTGATTGTTGGTGTTTTTTAAATAAAAAAAGTAGTGCTTACATGTTCGTAGGTATTTGCTCTCTTAGCAGGTTATTGTTTAATTAATATGTGTATTGACAGTTGGCACAGTGATCAACCTTAACGGTTGGTTATTCAGTTCAGAGCCACCTGAGTCATATTAACCGGCTTCCTGTGGCGTTCTTCTTCTTTGCAGATTATTTTTTCATCTTAGTTAGTAACAACACATTTTTTTGGTTTTCCTTTGGTCTGTTGCATGTTTCATTAGGAGGACTGCAGAGCTTTTTGTGGAGGAATTATTTTGCGAAAAAGTGGAAAAGCAAGAAGTGGCAAGTGGATTTTGGGTTGTAAAAGGAGGGAATAAAGTGCCATTTCAGGTAAATGTAAAAAATACACACTTTGGTTGCATATTTTACAAATAATAATTTTGGGTGTAATAAAAATAGGCAATTTGAGACGCTGACTCAGCCGCAATGCGACTAACTAAAAGACAGCCTTACTTAATATTCATAACAAGACCCAAGAATTTTATAGATTGGTTGGTTGGATTTTGGATTGGAGCCTGCACCTACACACAGCCCCTCTGTCCTAAGGTGTTTCTTTTCTTCTTCTTCTTCTTCTTCCCAATTTCTTTAAATCTCTGCTTTGCCTTCATTCAAAAAACTAGCTAATTACCATGCGCAAAATTAAGTGTTTTTTTCCAGAGCTCAAGTAAAACAATTAAAGTGAGGAATGCAGCAGAGTTGTAAATTATTGTAAAAATTTAGTGAATGAAAGGACATAAGGGCAGCCAGCAGTAATGGTGTTCCTCTTGAGCATTGCAACTCCGCAACTACTTATCACCTTTGCCACCAGAAACAATAAGAATTATTTCTGTCTCGAGGTGAATCCGCCTTTGTTCCTCCACATGACATTCATTCAGGCAGGGTATTAGCGAATTAGCAGCACGGCAATAAAACACGTTAGAGCTCTCTCAGCTTTTCTTCATTTTATGCGCAAAAAATCTTGCATTCCTTTTTCCCCATTTTTTCTTCTTTTTTTTGCAAATTTTGCATAAAAGCAACTAATGTTGTAATCCAGTTGAGTGTAATCCAGAACAAGAAAAGGTAGTAAAAAGGTTAAAAAAGTAAAGTAAATTAGAGATTTGCGGATGGCAACAAAGAGGTGAGCATGTGGCAAGTAGGTAAGTAAGTAGTTAATCCTTTCCTCTTTTTCTTTCGGTGAGACACCAGGAGTTAAGAGTTGAATAACTTGGAGATCATCATCATCGGTCGTCGGATGTCACCCAATGTCAATGTCACATTGCCGCCAGTCACCAGTCACCACTCTCCTCAATTCGGAAAGTTACTGAATCGATGCATCAAAAGATAAAGAATGGTCAGCAGTGGAGTGGAGCCCCATGCGGTCCACTCAAATAAATGGCACGTTATAGGTATCCCCATCCATCCAGGATGCTATAGATGGACACTTGTCCGCCGATTATAGAGAGGAAAGCTTAAACTTTTTTTACTTTTACAAAAATCAGGAAAATCTGTCTCTCCAGCAGAGAAATTTATGGGGAAGGTTGAAAGTTTGTGAAAAAAAGCCATGTTCTCCTCTCCTATCAGATCAGTTTCTACTACTACTCCTCGTAGTCCTCGTTGGAGCACGTTGTAGAAGGACGACAATTGAACGAGTCGAGTGTTGTATATTTTGTAATAATGGGCTGGCAACAGGATCAGATAAAACGTGCTTGTGGGGAATGGAATTTTTTGGGATTTTTTTAAAGGGGAAAAGATGTTTATAGAGAAGATGAGAGATTGGCATGCCATTATGATTTATAACGGTGCAGGGAATGACAAGGGCAAGGGTTCCATGACTTGTGATATAATAAGCCGACCACCAGTACCATATGTAATATTAGCCTTTTTTGGCCTGTTACCAGAATGGAATTCATGATGACCATGATATGATGAGTAATAGATAGCGGTGTTGCGGTGTACGAGAAACGTGAAGGAAAGTCACCACAAGTCATAACATGGTTATCGGACAGGAGGCAGACATAAAAAAGAAAAGAGGACCTTCGTGAAAGGAATTAGATATAAAATCTTGTCCTCTCTCCTGTCCTCCAGTTCGTTCTTTTTTTATCCAGTTGGTTGGTGAGCAGTGAGCATGCAGAGAAACCAGACAGACGAGACGAGTCACACTAACACTCTTGTCCTCTTGTCCGACTCTTGTCTTGTCTAACTTATTCTTGGAGAGGAAGAAGAGCTAGGCCGCGGAAAACCACCTGCAACAATACACCATGTTCACATGTGGACAGACAAGATTGTAAAAAAAAAGAAGAAGAAGAAGAAGTAGAAACAACCCAAAAGCTGATTTCCAGTTTTACGCCAAAAAACTCATATTGTTTCCTTGGTTCGTCCGCGTCCATGGTCCTCTACTGCTTTTTACCTGGTAGGCGCAGATCTTATCGCCACTGCTGCTTCTTTTTTCTTGTAAGAAGCTCCTCTCCTTTCCATTCCTATTACGACCACTATCTATATCTATCTCTCTCTCTCTCCCTACTTACTTCTTATATAATAATACACTTATATAAATAAATAGTGGAGGGTTGATGATGATGTTGATGATGATGATGACGACGAGGATGCGATCCGAGGGCTAATCTCAGCAGTTAGTTATTAAGTATGTACCATCTTTCTTTTTTATTTAATTTTACTTTTTTTGAAAAAGGGCATTGCAATTCAGAAGACGTCGGTCTGTCTGTTCGCTGAAGATGAATGCCAGGATGTCTAGCAATTAAATAAAAGGTAAAAAAGAAGACACCTGCGGTGTTGCCTCGATGAGATATTTGGGTAAAGCTGGTAACAAACAATTTTGTGGATTTTTTTTTGTTCCTTCACTTCTTGTGCCTGGCTGGCTGGCTGGTCGGTTGGACCCCAGTCAGTCGCAACAAGACTTTTATTCGCCAGTCCTCCTCGCATAATATTTGATCACTTTTTGGGTGCTCTCATAAGAGTCTTTAATTGTTGGATTTGGATGGGGATGATGATGATATGATATTATGATACCTGCACAAAGTGATCGGCTAAGTGGTGGTGGTCACACGACGCAAGGAGTCATAAAGAACATTAATTCCAGCTCTCCACACGAGACTCTCGACTTTGTCTTGGCGAATTGCACCTTGTCCAGCGAGAGATGGTGACGAGGATGCATGACGACGAGTACGTAGCGAAGTAGTAGAGAACCAAAAACAAGGCTCGGCAAAAAGGCTACCCTGCCTTGCAACAACTAAAAGAAGGTGTATTAGGGCAATTATGAGGATGAGGGAGGGCTTGCCTGCCTGCAATAAACTTTGCATGACATTCATTTTCCCCATTTTTTTAGTCTGTCCTGTCCAGACTCAGACTTTTCTATTATTAGTTATGCCTATATGACTGTGAGCTATTGTATGGAGGGTTGGGGTTAACTAATTATTTATACCTATATCAACAATATTGCACACAAAGGGATTGTTTTGTGTGATTGTGTCCGTGTCCGTGGTCCGTGTCACTACTGCTAAATGAGTTTTTTTTTTATTTTCATGGGAATAAGGCTCTCCTCTCCTCCTGCTCGCTCGGTGCTGGAAGAAAGTGATCCGCTGTTGTTATTAGTTGTTGGCGTATGAGTGAGCATTTTAAGCAGTTGTCAGGAACGAACGGAGGACTCCCTCAGTTAATTATGATTCGTTGTTCTGGACAGAAAACTGGTTTTTTCTCAAAGTCACCTGTCTGTCAAGGAATTAACTTCGATGATGTATGAAAACACATTATATTCTATATTCCCCAAGAAAGAGGCACACACATTATGAACCTCTAGTAGTTCATTAATATATTATCAGGCTGGGAATGGTGGTCACCTGGTCACTCACTATATATATTCCTGTGCCCGTGCAAAAGTGAAACAAGGTTGGTCCAGCCTGACTCAGAGAGAGAAGCGACAAGTCGGCGAGCAGAGTTTAAGACGATATGATCATAATTATTATCATCTCACGTGCACCTACTAGTCCTTCATCAACCTATGCTATAATACTTGCATTATTTGCACCTACTTTGTAGTTGGCTAGTTACAATACTTATTAGTTAGACTTTTTTTACTATATTATGGGTAAATAAATGAGTGAGTAAGTAATGTGTAAAAATCACGAAACTCTATCGCACCACCACTCGACTCTACCTACTCTACCTACTCTAGCGAGTGAGTGAGTCTACGGAGAAAAATCCACAATTGAGTAAAAGATTCTCGCTCATTCTTTGCTTGCCCAGATTATTTATGTAAATAGTTTTTTAAATGGTGGAGTTTAAGACAAAGGAGAGCTTATCCCATTATTTTTGCGGTTGTTGGGCAGGGATCAGGTTCCAGAGTCCAGCCAGGGCGAGACCTGTCTCGGAACCTCCAACAACTCACTCCATTCACATGTGAGCATAATATACCACAGCAACTATAATATAATAAGCAAATCCGCCCCGTGTTCCCTACTGCTGCTGCTCAATCTTTCAACTTTACGAGTGGGACAGTAACGACGAAACAAGGTTAATTGCTGAATGAAACGGATTTTAGGTGTGCTCGACAACAGGTCTGGCGATGCATTCATAATCCGCCTTTGTGGTTGCTTGCTGTTTTTTCAGCTTAAAAAAGGACATTAGTATGCCCAGATAATTTGATAATTAGCCACGAAAAAGTTTCTTCTTTTGATCAGGTTGTTAGCTGCTGCTAAACTCTCCCCATTTCTGTCCCAAAAAATCCGTACACACAACTCATCCATTATGTCCCCCTCGTAAATAAATTCTCATCACAAGCTGTTCCATCCAACCAAAAACTGCTCCTGCATGCCCACCCTCTCCTCTCATCCCTCTCCTTCTCCAATAATCAACCAAAAATAAATTAAATAATTGCGTTGTGTAATATTTTTTCTGCAATTCATTTTACAATTTCATCACGATGAGCGATGAGCCTTTGCTGGAAAATCCTCACAAAGCCAAGCAAAAAAAAAACTATTAATAATAAAAAGGCAAATAGTTTTATCACCCCCTGCGCGCTTGGGTACTACTACAACTACTACTCCTATTTCACTTGTTCTAATGACCCCTATTTTATAGCATTCTTAAACCCTTTTCTCATCCCTTTAACGCTGTTCTTCAAAAAGGACAAAAATTGGCCATTATTTCATAATAATTCCAATTCGTGGTAGCTCTCTCCCTCTCCCTCTCCCTCTCTCTCATTCCTGCACGCTAGCTCCGTGTACCAAGACGAATTTTTGCATGCAACTATACAACAACAAGAAAAAAAATTTAGAGGGATTCATCAGGAGAACAACTATTTTGTACCCCTTCTTTGCCAGCCACACACTTTTTAATTGATTAAGCTGAAAGAGAAGTGTGGCCAACAAAATTGGCCGAAAAGTTATGGGCTAAAAAAATTGTAGGAAACGTACGTCGAGAGTTGTTTGCATGATGATGATGATTTGATGACGATGGCAAGTTAGTGGAACGTGGAGCTACTACGCAAACATTCTTCTTCTTTAACGCCCTGATCACCCCTCCGCAAAACATCTCCTGCCTCCAATACGGACCCGCATTAATAATAATACTAATAATACATACTATTTTGCAATTAATTAATCATTACTAACTACTCTCCTCCAATTCTCCATCCATGATGAACTGCTGCGTTTTGCGTGTGTTTAGCGTGCTGCATATTAATGTAATAATGATATAATAATTTTCGTGTCTTATGCTCATTCATGCGTGCAAAGCAACTCCATGAAATACCTAAATGGGAAGAGAAGAAGAAGGTGTCAATAAGATGCAGTTTTGCGTTGGGATTTTCTCCCTTTCTATTCTGACTTCTGGCTCTTCTGGTGTTCTGGCTGGCTGGTGGACTGTGTGGACTAAGGAAAATGCGCGGAGGAGAATAATGGCGAGTGTGAGTAGAGTAGAGAGTTTTGAGTTGAATCATAATCATGACTTGTCCTCTTGCAGGTAACCACCCTTTAGGGGAAAAAAATCCTCCTCATCATTAAAATACTCATGCTTTTTTAAGTTTGACTAGTAACACAAGTTACTTTTCGTTTCGTTCACAAAAAAAATCATATTAATATTTGCGAGTTAAATCTTGCGAGTGAAAAAAACTGCTTCATTCACAACGTGTGAGTGAGTTGATAATAATTATTATGGCATCACAACATCATCATCATCACCAACTCCAACTCGTCGTCACAACAGACTCGTCGGAGGGAGACTGCTGTGGGACACTGAAATTACTTATATTACGCTCCTGCTGGACAACTAACTAGTTTGGTTGGAGTGAGCATGAAAATTGCCCAAATCAAAATAGAGGTGGCTGGAGTAGAAGGATTATTAATAAAAAGATTTCGTGTTTGCTTGCTTGGAAGGGTAAACAATTAGTGCAGGTGGTTTGATGATGAGGGACGACGTGGATATCGTGTTCGAGGTTGATGTAATTTCAGTGTTAGCCCCATGGATCCTCGCTCGACTCGTCTTCATTTTCATCCTTTTATTAGCCGATGGGTACTGGACGACGATGATGGACTGGGTGAGGCAGGCAGGCAGGCAGGAGGTGATAAGTGCACCACCACCACACCACCAACCACCACCATGCTTGCTAGACTCTCTGGCAACAATAATATTATTATTATTGCATCATATCAGGATGATTGCATGAGTGAGTGGAGTGATGCTTCCTAATAATAGTCCACCACCGCCGGCTGATTACGGTGGTGGTGGTGGTGGTTGTGATGCAAAAATAGGTTTGGCAAGAGACAAGTGATACACATATTTTGGGTACATCTGGAATGCGACTCGAGGAGACTTTGTAATTAAATCCTCTTTGTTTGGACAAGCAAGGTTAATCAAAATGCTTTCAACTTTCATGCTTAGCCTGTTTGAAATCCCATGGAAATTGGAGGGTTATCCTCAAGCAAGACACTGATGCTCCTTCTCGTTGCCCATATTATGCTGATGACGACGAAAAAGTATGAAAGGAACAGCGTCTGTCGTGTGCCCACTCCTCTTTTCATTCATGAAACAATGAGTCAATCTGCGACGGTGGTTGTAAAAAGACTTGTAAGTCGTAATAATGTTGTAAGGTGGTGATGATGATGATGATGATGATGTAACCCTGGTCGTGTGAGAAGAGTAACAAAGGTGGTAAAGTAATGCATCATCGTTTATGCCTCGCTTGTTTGTGATATCATAAACAAACGGAAGTAATGAGCAGGTGGGCAAGGTGTAATTATGTTGTAAAAGTATACAATTGTATTCACTGGGTGCTCACGGAATAACAATTTAACAATGAAATAGTAAAATGTAGGTGTGTGGGAGAGATGATGATGATGGTGATGATGATGATATTCCGGCGCAAGGAATGGTGTAAATTAACTGTTCCCAACGGGTCTCGCTGGCGGTGCTTCCCTTCCCTTCCCTCCTTCGAGTCTTACTATTGCCCGATTCCAGGTTCCACGGACTTGATCCAGTCGTAGTAGTTTGCAATGTTGGTGAAAACATTGGGGAAGCCACTTTGGCCACAGGTTGTGCCCCAAGATGCCATTCCAACGAGCGTGTAACGAGCATCCTTCCTTTCTTGGCAGACTAGAGCTGCACCCTCATCTCCCTACACACGGCCCATTTCAATTAAATCAGACAAAGTTGACAGGTTGCTCTCCTTTGGTATGTAATAAGTTTTAAATTAGTGTTGGAGAGACCTACCCGGCACAAGCCTTTCCCTGCATCACCCCCACCACAAACGAAACTTGTCTGGTCCAAAAAGAATTCTGGGTTGCCAACATTTCGTCGCAATGCCTCCTGACAAACTTGTCCGTCCAGAATTTCCATGTCCACTTCCTTGAGAATGTTACGGTTCGGAGAACTGCCACTGCTGCCACCATTGTTTTGATCCGTTCCGGAACCCTGACGCTTCTTTCTTTCCTTTGCAGATGGTTGAGAACCCCATCCTGCAACCAAACATCTGCAAAAAAAAACGAGAAAAAATGTGATTTTTATTCCTTCCTGCATTTAAGTAAAAAAAAAGTAATATTTTCATGTTTTGTTATACTTTGCTCCGATGTATTTGGAAGCTTCTTCAGGACGAGCCAAACAAGCAGATCGAATGCTTGGTACAGAACTCAAATCCACGTTGGAGGCCAGACGAAGGATAGCAATGTCGTTCTGGAAGGTTTTGGGGTTGAATTTCGGGTGAATGATGACTTCCTGAACTTGGAATTCTTGGGGTTTAAAAGGTTCATCGTTGGAGGACAAATCCCATTCCCCAAGACGGACTTTGAGTGTGTTGCCCCTGTTCCATAATCACAACAATGACACAAGTCTTAATTAATACTCAAGTTGCTGCTGAATGTAAATTTGATCGTGATTCTGTGCTACTTTGATTGATCCTTAAATGATTGCTATTTGCAGGAATTATTAGTATCGCGTGGTGGTCTAATTGCAACTTTAAGCGAATCTTAAGACGCCCCGTAATCAATTAACAGGAAGACCTTTTTCGTCATTGGCATTAATGACGGAGCGGAGCAGGATAATTGCAGTTTGCAGTCCCGTGATCTAATTTCGTGTCAACTTACGAGTAGCCATTAACGTTTCGTGCCGTGGTGATTACAATTCTCCAAGCAATGGTAATGCCAAGTCCGTAAATTACACGGTTATTAACATCCATGACCAAGGCGGTCCAAGGGTGGTCCCCAAAGTTAGCCTGAAAATACACAGTCGTTTTTCTTTGAATGACGTGACAACCCAGGAGTAGCTAGTTGATAATTAATTAGAGAGTACGGTTTCGGAAAACTCATCATCATCCATCCCAAAATCACCAATTTCTCACCTCTCCGTACAACGGGTAGGGATTGAAGTATGGGAAATTAGCTGGAACTCCGCATCCAGGCCCACTGGTCAAGCAACACATCACCTCGTCCCTGTTTCGGCATGGTGGCTATTGAAAAACAAGAAAAAAACAAACATTTAGCACGAATAGATTTGTTACTTCTCGCGAAACGGCACTTTCATTTTCATCGTGGGGCAGAATAACACGAAGGAGATGAGAGGGTCACCACCTCTCCTCGCCAATTAAGTTTATAAACTCCACAAACAACCAGCATCATTTTTTTCTGCGAACTCTGTTTCGTGCAACTCGCCAACAAAGAGGCTGGCTCCGAAAGGGACCAGAAAAGCGGAAAAGCGGTAGGTAGTTCGACATGCTCGAACGAAACGAGTCAATCAATAATACTTATATACTCAATTATAATCTCACGCATTTCTCCTCTAAACTTTCTTTCTACGCTCTACTCACTGTATTAACAGCCCTCTGAACACGCTCCCGTTGATAATTTGCCCCGAAACAGTAGTATTTGTTGATGCAGCGACAATAGCCTGGCGTGTAGCCGTAGGAAAGGTCCTCTGCTCTCGGCTCTACTCCAGTCGCAGCCGGTCGCTTTTCCCCTAAAATCATTAAATTTATTTTTAAAAAACTCTTTTCAAACATGGCAATAACATTTACATGGAATTTTGAAAAGGGCCAATACTAAGGTCCTTATACCTTGTGGAGCAGCAGCTCCGTCACCACCTTCAGGTGGATCGTACAAGATCCCCGAGTCTGTAGTGTCGTCCGTCACATTCTGATAAGTGGCTGACACTTGGGACTTTGGAGATTCGGGGAAAATTTGGGTCTCGTTAATCTTGGGCCAGAGGGGGGAATGTTGCTCAATCTTGATGTTAAAATATGCTTGGGCGACAGCCACAAACCCTAAAGCTACTACTACAAATCTCATCTTTTTATCCTTTGCAAAATTAAGTGATGATTATTATTATTTATAGTAATACATGTAGATGAACCCCTTGTGCTCTCCTAGAACAACTAGTCAACGCCGATGCGAACTTGCGACTCTTTGCAAACACCAACAAGGCTTAGCTAACCTAACCGGCTGCTGCTGCGTTGCGAAAATGAGAAAATTTTATATACATACATTGAAATTGAAATGCAAGTTGTTACAACAATCCTCTTAGTAAGCTGTCCTCTACTCAACTCAGCTCAACTCACATCCGCTTTCCGCTTGAGTCCAGGAAGGTAAAAAAACCCTTTCAGTCCATGACAATGAACTTCCAATTTTTTTCATCTCTAAACCTGTTTCTCAAAGGATTATTGTATTTGTCTTGACATCGTACAACAATCCCCCGTACAATACAATACATACATATAGCATAATAGTCAGTGTATTATTATTATTACTTTAGTACAAAAAGGAAAGACGGCTAAGACGGAGAGAGAGAGAGAGAGAGAGGTTGGTTTTAGTACCACATCAAATTCAAGCTATTAGCAAGTTAAGAGGAGAAAGAAACTCGTCAAGTCTGGGATTACAGCAGCTCATCTTTGTGTAAACAAGGTATCTCTTCTGACTTGAACCTCGTGAACCGCTGCGTTTACGTTGTGTATACATATTGCTGAACCTTATCATCCCTTCTTCGCCGTCACTTATTTGCAATATCATATTATTATTATTATTATTATTATTATTTTATATAACTTTATCCGTCGTCGTTCGTAACCTGACTAACCCGAAGGCAAATTTCAGCGAGTGGAAAAAGCTTTCTCAAAATCCCGAATGAATTTAAATTAACATCTTCGAAAGGCTTGAAAGCTTCAAAATTTTACACGAGATTTTTAGGGGATATGAATGAGTAAGGAAAAGAGTATTTAGCAATATAAATGTCGGATTATATATAATGCAACGGTCATTGACGGAACCGCGTGAGCTCATGATGATGTCAGTCAAAATGAAATGTTTAAATTTCCGTATTTTATAATTTTCTTACAAAGCTCGTAAATGGCAAAAAATCTTTATAGCAAAGAAGAAGTTATTACATTGCATAATGTAGAAATATCAGGGAATTTATAACGATGCGAAATATAAATGTCAGCACAGCACACACAGGTAAAATCCCTGTTCGTTGAACTGGTTTATTTTCAATTCGCTGATTTATCCCCCGCCCGCTGAATAAATGTAGTTTTTATCTCTGAGCAAAAAGTTGAAACAAAGATGGGGATTTAAAAAAAAAAGCGACCGGAAGCATTAAGGAGCCAGCGCAGCGCAGCATGCAGGTCGTTGCGTCGATAAGATAATAAAATCCCCATTCCTTCGAAGATTCTTCATTCTTCACTTTGACCTGCCATGCTAGCAATTTCATGCAAAATCCGTCTACCATGATTCAACATGAGAGAAAAGCCAAGAGGTACGCTTAAGATGAGTAAACTAAAGGAAAGAGATTAGGTAGAGATGAAGTGGATATGAAACTCAAACGTACGTAGATCGAGTCTCTTTTAAACGTAAACTCTTAAAAAGTCGTAAATCATTTTTTTATTTTTATAGGGAATATAAGGAAGGAATGCAAAGCCTTGTGGTTGAGATTGCTGAAGAAAAAGCAGGTACCCTTATTCACCGCATAATCATCAGTCATGTAGAAGAGCCGTGGTTGTTATTGAAGAAAAATGTAAAAAAAAATATACCGTTGCGCGTTGTAATTTAACTGATCATCATAATATACCGCTTTATATAAGGTATACATAACGTGGGAAAATTAATAACGCTCTGTAATTAAAAGTAATACGAACAAGTGGATGAGACTGCACAATAATGATCGGCTCCAGTTTCCCAACCTGTTTAGCAACAACAGCATCCATCCATTGCTGAAGGACACAATCGACGGATTGCCTAAAGAAGAAGCACTTTGGAATAAAATTCCATTTGAAAGTGACCAAGCAAGTAAAGTAGTTCAGTGCATTGCATACGAGCGAGTACGAATGAAATCAAAAAAGATGAGTCCAACCAAAATTGGCAATTCTCATCCCACTCCACCTCCACCACTCCACTCCACTCATACTTTCTTCGCTTATTTTCAAAGTTTCAAAAGCCATTTCGACTCCTCCAGGCTAAATGCTAAAATAATATTGGGATCGATCGACTGACTATCCATAGACTTTATAAAGCCTACTAACTAATGTATTATATTAGGGATTAGAGATGTACATGGGATGTCCATGGTGTCATTGAGTGTCTCCCATCGCCCCCTTCCTACTTGAAAAGTGTGGGGAGAGCTGCTTGGCTACTTACTACTATGAATACTGAGATGAGATGATGAGAATGAGTGTGTGCGGATGCTGGATGAAATGAAAGGAGGAAGCAAGCAGCAGAAGAAGAAACCTTCGGAGCGGAGCTCAGCTCAGCTTTTTACTCCTTTTTTATTCCAGAATTCTGTGGAAGATTCGCTATTGCTACACTCGCCTCGCTCGCACCCATCTCCTCATCCTCACGCACACGAGCGAACGAGCGACGCTGGCTGCACAACTGATCTGATCTGATCTGACTGATCTCTCTCTGATTTCTTCACTTTTTTCCTTCCTTCTCACTCACCTCATCATCCAACTCAACTCACTCATCACGTATCACCTGATTTCCGCCGAGTCCTTTCCCAATCAATCAAGGTAAGCAACTAACCGCATCTCTACTCTACTCAACCATTTTATTAATTGCTGTTTCATTTGCTCACCTGCTCAGGTGGTTCAAAATCAAGTGTGTGTGTGATACTTAATGTATGTAGAGGGGGAGGAACAGGTGACACAGGTGGCTCATCATCATCATCATCATCATCATATATCAATCGTGCAGGTGGTGGTGACAGTTGACAGTGAGAGTGACAGACAATTACAATCAACTAACATTTTAAATTGAAATTGATAGTTGCTTTTAGTCATAATTTAAATAGTATTCCTTTGCAACCAACGTTTATAATTTTGTGTTTATTGTTTTTATTGTTTGTTTGGTATGCAGGTAGGTGTTTTTGTCGCTGATCAATCAATCAATCAAAAGGAAAGCAGGGGACAGTCGTCGTCGTGGTCGTAGTGAGATTGACTAAAACCGTACCATTAATTAGCAAGGTATGTCATGGTCATGTCACCTAATATGACAAACCAGAGCAAAAGGTGGCTATAGCGGCTGATTATGACTGAAAGCTCCTGTTTTTTGTTTTATATTTATAGGAAACACTTTCAAGTTTTTAACAGCCGTAAAATGGAGGCCAACAACATGGCGACGGAGGAGACGCCAGCTGAGCAAGAAGACACTACGCTGAAAACCATCATTAACGCCAAATGTGTGGATGTATCCACCGAGATGAATGGGAAATTATACAAAGAGATTCTGACTGAAGGTCCTGGAGGTGTCGGAACTAAGCCAATGGATGGCTGTGAAGTGTCGGTCCATTACGTTGGCTCACTCCCGGATGGAACTATTTTTGATCGGAGTGATACCCGGGGGACACCCTTTTCCTTCGTCGTCGGCGAAGGTTGAGCTATTATGCATGCTTATCATCACTATTTACCCACCTACCGACTACGAAATGTAACATGTTTACTTTAATATTGTATGATTTTTTTTTAAATATTTAGGGTCGGTAATTAAGGGATGGGATCAAGGCATTCCAAGTATGAATAAGGGAGAACGGGCTAAACTCTACATTCATCCCGATTACGGCTACGGTGCCAATGGATCAGGAAAGATTCCTGGAAATTCTGTACTGATTTTTGAGGTTTGCTTTCTAAACTTTTGCAGTAGTAAGTAATGGTGCTTCATTTATGGTGCCATGTCATGTCATCAAATTAATTAATAAGTTAGACAATAACGTGTACCTTGTAGGTGGAGCTTATTGATTTTAAGCCGGAAGATCTTACAACTTCTAAATCTGGAGCTCTTTTGCGACAGAAACTTCGCGCAGGGAAGTCAAAATATTTAAATCCGAACGATGGATCTTCAGTCACAGGTAAATTAAGAGAGGATAATAAATTAAATCACTATAATTTAATTAGCTGA
>JAANSN010000086.1:0-98021 GCA_036850665.1 Dicranocentrus wangi | reverse complement strand
TGGTGCCATAAGAAAAAAATTAATCAGTAACGGTTTCTAACGGTTGCCGTTGACGGATATCGCTGAATAACGAACTTAGCCGAGCTATGTTGATAAGCAATACATTACCGAAAACAGAATCTGAAAATTCGAAACCATTGGAGAGTTATCGAGTATTCGGACGGCCGGCCAGACTTTCAGACTATTCTCATAAAGGATTGCTCCGCACTCCTTAATAATTTCTAAACATAATAATATTTTATTAACATTATTAATATTATTATATAATGCAAGCCTTGATTGCAATTTGCACTGCATGCCGCATTATTCCTCTCTTCTTCTGGTTCCATTGCAGTGGCTAAATAAAATAAAACTCTCTCTGTCTCATTCACTCCCAGTCAGTCAGTGAACTACATCCATATCCATATTATTATTATCATCACACCATATCATCAAATCATCATATCCCACATATCCTCCGTAGTCTCCTCCACATTTAAAGAAAGAAAGAAGAAAAAATGGGCAGAAAAAAGCTCAACAAGAAGGATTTTTCTACAATTTTGGGATTTACACACGGTTTTGCTCACACTTTTGGCTTCTTTGGCTGCTCCTACTCTTCCACAATCCAACTTACTTAACCATATTATTATATACATATTTTCAACATTTTTTTTGCCATTTTATCAACCTCTTCGCTCTTCTCTTCCGTATACACACACATACCTGCACAAAAAAGAACCTCTCTCTCTCCAACTATGACTGTATTATAAACTTTTTTTTTTCTTCTTCTGCTCCTTCTTGTGCCTCTCCTCTGCTGTCTCTCACTATCAGACTCACTCTCTAAATGTTGATTTTTATGCATAGTAGTGGAAAAAAGGCTGCTGATGCTGTCATGTCATGAATGACTTGTAAAGTGAGCAGCAGCCCCCAAAACTCCCAATTTAAAAGCAATGCAATATAATGCTATATTCGATTCGCCTCTCTAGACCCGTCCCGAGACACGGAACTTTTCTGTCCAAACTTACATACTTTAACTCTACTACCTACCTACCTACCTCAGTAGTGAGTAGGAACATTCCACACAGCTCTCTACAACTTCATATTACAATATTACTTCTCTCTCTCTCTCTACATTTTCTTCCTTTCAATGTCTAACTTTTATATACAATGGGCCGTGTAATTCGGTTATTCTGGTGAGGTTGGTTGCTGCTGCCGTGTGCCGTTGCCATTGCATTGCCTATTGCCATCGTCGTCGTGCCGTCAGCGTGTATTGCTTTTGTGTTGTTTGTTCTGTTCTCTCTCTGTTCAGGAAAAAGAGACGGGAGAAGAGCACCGCACCGCGAGAGAGAGAAAGAGGCTTTCAGAGAACCCTTATTATTACAAGGAGTAGGAGTAGGAGTCTCTCAGGGAACTTTCGCAAAAGGAAACTAACTCAGGAAAGAACAGAAGAGGAGAGAACTCAACTCTGAACAGAGTTTTAAAACAGGCAGGCAGGCAGAGAGTGACAGAGACGAGGAGATAGGGCAAACCTGTATATAACATTTTTCAAGAGACGACGGTCGGTCGGTGGTGGATTATATTGTGAGTGAGAGGGAATAGCAGGGGAAAAAAAGTATGTACGAGATGGAAACTACACGAAAACCCTTAAATGCATGTAGTAGACTATGTATTTACTATGTAGTATAGTATAGTCCATGTTGTTTATAAGACGAGTTTGGTGTTATTCCTTGCTTCTTGGCTCTTCTCTTGTGAGTGTGAAATGGTTGGGCTTGGGATATCATCATATCATGATGATGGTAAAATGCAGTTTTGGATAATACAACAGCAACCCAGAATAGACGAAGAAGAGAAATGGGATAATACACATTAAGCCTGTGTTATGTTGTACGGATGGAACGGAGTTGCACAGGCAGGAGAGCATAGCACACAACAACACAGTCTTGAAAAACTCTCTTTCTTTCTGCTCATACTCGGCGGATCATGATGATGATGAGGATGAGGATACACACACACTGTGTGAGAAACTCTACTATTTTTCTGGACACGGACAGGAAGGATGATCTCTGAGTCTGAGTGAGTGAGTCAGTCTGAAAAAAAAGAAGAAAAACACGAAAACTCGCTCTCTCTGGCCGTCTAACTCCCGTATAACCATAATCATAATAATAATATTACTTGAGGAGTAGTTTTGGAATAGGAAAGAGATACACACAGACATTCGTTCGCTCGTTCATGAGGAGGCAGAAGCAAGAAGCTATACAGAAGAGGACAGGAGATATAATAATAATAGTAATAATAATATAGATAGTGTTATAATAAGAAAAATCCTGTGGCAACTGGGAAATTATCATCTCTCTTTACAAGTTTTCTTCTTCTTTTCTTTTCTTTTTTAAGAAAACAAAAATGAGCAGAGAAAACTGGACTGAAAAAATATAAAGGAACCAAAAAACAAAGCATTTTTTGTACATGTCAACTTCTTTTTTTTTTAAGAAAGTGTAAGAAAAACCAAAAATTTGTACTCACTAAAACAACGTTGTACTACTAAACTAAAACATGGACAAAGGTGGAGAGCCGGATATAATAGGAACATGCTAATGTGAAGTTTTCCAGAGAGTATTCGGGAACTAAGCTTTAATAAATGGACGAGTTTTTGGAGGAGGATTTTACTATATACGAATATATGAGGTAATCGTCATATCATCATCATGGAGTGGAGCAAGAAAGAGAGTTTTTTTGGGATTCCTCCAGTCACGGGTGACTTAAGTCTGCTTTTGCAAGGGGAATAATAGTAATAATAAATAAATGGAGAGGGAAAAAATAGAGATAGAGATACCGTGTTGCCAAAAAAAAGGTTTGTCAGTTTTTGCAAAACGTGCGGAGGGGAGAACTCTTGTCAAATTGGCGTGGGAAAAAGTGGTGAATGGAGGAGGAGGAGGATGAGTGGAGGAGTTTTCTTCTTTTTTAAATAGTTTTGGTTGGAAAGGTCTAGGGAAAGGAAGGGTTAAATATATTAAAGTCTAGAAAAGGGAGATAAATGGAAAGTGATAGTTTGGTTAAAAAGTTATTAAGCCTGAGAGGTGGCTGAGACGAGATTTTATTGTTAGCAGGGCACAGGGGTGCTATTGTTGAATGAGAATGTGGGCTGGATGGAGGAGTGTAAGTTGGAAAGTGCGGGGAGGATGTTAAATTGGGTTAATAGGAAAGGATAAGGGTGAAAAGGGTATTACAGAAATTAGCCTACCTGTTCATCAGGTATAAAGCAGCATAATGGAAGAAGGCCCATGCATGGGTTTCTTTTGTTGGAAAAGGATTAATTTTTTTTGCGGAAATTGGGGAACTTAAACGGTTGTTATCTAACTGTGGAGAGTAGATATATTGTGTTGCGGAATTAGAAACATGTATATACCGTATCCCTCGTTCGTTTATGATTATACTGAAAGCAGTTTTGTTTTGTCTGTATCTCTATAGGATTCTTATTTATAATTACAAATCATGTATTTCATTTTTATCACTTTCAGGAAGCGAATAGCTCTACACTGACTGACTGTTGACTTCTGTGCTGAATACATAAGTGGGGATTTCTGAACGTCTTCTAACTAAATCAGATTTGTGGAAACAGGGATTCTTTCATTCACTCTTGCGACGGTGTACGATTCCGTGTTGAAAAATGGAGTTTGTTCACGAGGAACATAATGTGGAAAGTGCGCTTGTGAGACAGTGGTGTTGTAGTGCAGCAGAATTAGATTTTGTCGCGTAGTTGACGAATTCCCTGTTACTTATTATAATGGAAAGACGAAAGGGGTTAGAAACTCTGCCTTGTTTAGACCTAACTCACCTAACACTGATGACTGATTGTTGACGTAAATTCTTGGGTAACTTTAACGAAAGAAGGGATCCAACCACCACCACTGCTTCTTCATGTTGTTGGACATGGCCCACTCTCTGCTGGAAGGGAAACGCTTTTTCTGTAGAGAATGGGTATTTTCCAAAATCCTCCATTGTTTGGAAACCCTGCAGCGACGTGTGGACGAGGATGGGGCAGGTCTCAACAATGGACGAAATGGGATCTTGATAGTGGGTGGACCGGGCGCAGGCAAAACCGCTTGCTGCTCGGAAATGGTTCAGCCGACGGCGGAACATGGAAAACAACTCCAGCTTCGAAAGCGTCTCTTGGCTCACCACTTTTGTCAGTCCCATGACCTGAACACGCTCTCCTTGGCAGAGTTCATATACCAGATTTGTGTCCAGCTGCTGGAAAGTCCACTTGTTGAAGGATATGGGGAAAAGATTCACGACGAGGATTTGTCCCTCAAGTCAATCGCTGAGGATCCTGATGCTGCATTTAAGAAGTTGGTCATTTTCCCCTTGCTGGAGATCGAGTGTCCGCAACAGGCATGCTTTCTTCTAGTTGACTCCATCGACGAATCCTATAATACCTCTCAACTACCTTGTAACAGCTCCTCGTGTAAAGGGTCATTTAGCAATACAATTAGTGAACTCCTGGGGAATCATTGTCACCTTCTGCCATCCTGGTTGATATTAGTGTGTACGGCGAGGAAGCAGAGCAAGTACATTGGGAAACTTTTCTCTGGCTTTAGGAAAATTGGTTTGGACGATCTGAGGAAATCTCAGGTAAGCCTAATGAATGACAATGACAAACTCAGACGAATTTCCCTTCAGCTTTTAAATCCTACGCAGCAGTATTAAAAGGGCTTGATTAGACCTAACCTTTTGTTTGACGCTTTCAGGTGATACGCGACGTTCAACAGTACATTCTCTCCCGTCTAGATCAAGACTTTGCTTTAAGACAGCATATACGCCGAGAAACGGCTGAAATGCTCAATCAACTCCATATAAAGAGCAACGGCTGTTTCCTCTATCTGGAGAAAGTGCTGGACGGGATTTCTGAGAACTTTATTGTGCTCAGAGAGATCCGCGAAATCCCTGGCACGCTATACGGACTTTACCTGTGGTTGTGTCAGCGTCTCTTCACGAAGAAACAATTTAGCAAAGTTCAACCAGTCCTGTGTATCCTGTTAGTGTCACGACAACCAATGAAGGAAAGTGAGATATTCTCGAGTCTCACTTGTCGCCATCCTGCCATTACCAAAGAAGACTTTGCAAAGCGAATGCACGTTCTACGGCGAGTTCTCATTAAGTCTCCTGATGGTTACCAAATTCTCTTTCATCATAGTTTTTCAGAGTGGTTTCTTGATGTCAAGTATTGTACTCAGAAATATCTTTGCCAGTCATATGAAGGACATGTCACAAAGGTCATGTGGCTAGCTTCCCGAGCTTCAGAACTGAACCCATGTGAAGTCGCAGATTTAGCGTATCATCTCTCTCATTCTACAAAACTTTTTGGCGACCTCAACCAACAAGTCCCATTGTTTCTGTTATCGTTAGGTATTAAAGTGTTTAGTGAGGAGTTTAACCTACACGCGTACGATGTCAAAGTGGTCAAACTGCTGGCGACGTGTGGTGTTACAAAGCAGACTGTGAGAAGTGTTACTTCCAAGCTGGAGAGTTCAAATGTACCGACTAGAAACGGCTCAGACACTTGCTTAGATGAGGGGGGAGGTGAAGCTCCGTGCGAAAACGCAGATGATCCTGTGCTCACAAGCGGCGTCACAGAGGAAACGGTGGAAGCAGAATCCCCTGTGAAGGTTGATGTCGTGGGGGATATTAATCAAGTTGACTATAATCAACGTACTCCACTTCATAATGCGGCAAACGATGGGAACTTGGCTGTTGTCCAGTTCTTGATCGGGCATAATGTCTCCCTTGAGGCTGTTGACAGGCATGGTCGTACCGCATTGAATCTGGCTGCCAGACAGGTTATTTGTTTTTCCTTACACTTGCTTGATCCTTATTTAATTGCGGATATACGAAAATAAAATGGGCTAGTAGGATCGCATCGCGAAAGGATGAATGGATGATGATGATGTGGAATGTGTGTTGGTTGATGGTAAACAGGGACATGCAGGGGTAGTTCGAGAGCTTTTATCAACCGGTGCAGACGTTGACCATGCGGATAATGATGGTTGGACTCCTTTAAGATCGGCAGCATGGGCAGGTCATGTGGATGTTGTTGATATTCTTCTCGCTCAAACAGCTCAGGTAACAAGAAGGATTCGAAAATTATTATTACATACTATTCCATGACTTACACACTATTACAAGTATTATTACACACTTGTGACGGGTACGCTTTATGCATTTATTTCTCTACATACATGCTCAGGTGGATCTAACTGATGGGGACGGAAGGACAGCTTTAAGGGCTGCGGCCTGGGGAGGTCACGAAGAGGTTGTAAATAGTCTGATTAAAGCAGGTGCATCCCCATCTTTACCAGATAGTGAGGGCAGAACTCCACTCATCGCCGCTGCTTACATGGGTCATGCAGAAATCGTGGAGAGGCTATTGAATGCCGGTGCGGATGTTAACCACGCTGATTCTGATGGCAGGTACTGCTTGAACTATTTGAATTTACTTGCAGAAAAACTCATGTAAAATGTTTGACCAAATATCCATTGACTTAAGTATTTGTGTCTTATCCAGAACGGCACTATCCGTCGCTGCTCTCTGTGTTGCTGCTAGTCAAGGGCATTTGAAAGTCGTTAACCTACTACTAGAAAGAAACGCTGAAGTCGATCATCAAGATAGGGATGGAACAACCCCATTGTTGGTGGCAGCTTTCGAAGGCCATAAGTATGTCAAAATTGAGCTCATTTTAATTTTATTCGCACTTTGCCAGAGTAAGCAAAATGATACGATATTTTTTACTTTCGTTTCGTCCGTCCATAGGGAAGTCTGTGAATTACTTTTGGAGTATGAAGCTGATGTGGACGCTGTGGACAAGGCCGGCCGCACGCCCCTTTGGGCTGCAGCATCAATGGGTCACGCTGCCGTCTGCGAACTTTTATTGTTTTGGGGAGCCTACGTTGATCATATTGACGGGGAAGGACGAACTGTACTATCCGTTGCAGCGGCTCAGGTGATTATAAGCCTGAAATGGCTTGGGTTGACTGGCTTTATGTATGCTACGTCATAAATAAAATAATGAAAAAATAATTGAATCACTTTGTTGTGTAGGGTAACGTAAGTGTTGTGAGACTACTGTTGGCACGGGGCTTGGATGAAGGGCATCGGGACAATGCAGGATGGACTCCGCTGCACTATGCTGCATTTGAAGGTCATCAAGAGGTGACCGAAGTTCTAGTAGAGTCTGGTGCCAGACTTAATGAGACGGATAACGACGGAAAGCACGCTCTTCTCCTGGCAGCACAAGAAGGTCATATAACTGTAGTGGAGGCACTCCTCAACCTTGGAGCTGTTATTGATCAACGGTCTCATGATGGTCGAACAGCTCTTCGGGCAGCGGCAATTGAAGGCTATAGAGATATCGTACAGGTAGGGATTTGTTGATATTACCTAAGATTTGGAAAGGCCATTGATGACATTCGCCAGTGCAGGCAGACTGATTTTACAATTTTTTAAACAATAGCTGCTCGTATCAAGAGGGAGTGACGTAAACTACAGAGATGCTGACGGTCGAAGCACTTTATACCTGCTAGCTCTTGAAAATAGGGTGACAATGGCACAATTTCTGATAAGATGCGGAGCAGACGTAGAAGCTCGCGATGTTGAGGGTCGAACACCACTTCATGTCAGTGCATGGCAAGGTCACCTAGAAATGGTGGAGTTGCTAGTGTCGGCTGGCGCAGAAGTGAACGCTGTAGATAATGACAGAAGAACTCCACTACAGAGCGCCAGTTGGCAAGGTCATTCTGAAATTGTGCGATTATTGTGTGAGCGTGGCTCCAAGATTGATCATACGTGCAATCAAGTAAGTTCTAGTTGGAACGTGGAATCTCTTTTTTGAGTAGGTACGTGTCCTTTAATTAAGGGGTAATAATAACGGGATATTATTTTTTCTAATTGTTTTAAAGGGAGCCACGGCCTTATGCATTGCCGCCCAAGAGGGTCATTTAGAGTGTGTAAGAGCCTTATTGGAATGGGGAGCTAATCCTGTTCATTCCGACAGGTGCGGTCGGACACCAATACGGGTAGCGTTGAAGAGTGGTCACGTTTCTATCTCAAAACTGCTGGAAGAGATTGCTTTAGCTAGGAGCAAAACCAGTAAGTTGAGTCAAACTTTAATAGTCCTATCTTAGAGTTGTTGGATAGAGAACACAATATAATGTAATATGGTCTTGTATATTTTAGTGTTAGCTAAAGGACTAAATGTAGCAGAATGGGAAGGAATAGGGCAGCGACTTGGGGGAGAGAGCCTTGATTCAAGTAAACCGTCCAGTTCGAATTTCCAATCGGGATTTTTCCCCAGTTCCGACAATCCAATTTCCGGAACAACCGACTCGCATTTCCTGCCGCAGGGATCAACGCCTGATGCAGAGAAAAGGCGCTCAATCACTTCAATAGTTGGAGGAGTTGGTGCACCGAGCAATATGACAGCTTCTACAAAGTCTTCGCATAATTCAAACTCAGAACAAAGTGGCTCTCCCAGCATGCTTTCGCGTCAGGATCGGTCAAGAAGATCCACGTCTGGAAGCAACAACAACGACAGTGGCTCCAAACAAAGCAGCTTGTCGTTCACACAACAGGTTCAACAGTTATCCAGGATGAAGGGTAGACCTGGGAGTAGACTCCTCTCGCCTCTGAATGAACCTCAGAGTCCGATTTACGCATCACCCCCTCAGTCACCTTCCAGTGACAGCGTCAACGAAGACAGAGTAAGTCCACATGGTGCATTCCTAAGGTCAGACGTAGGAGGGAGTCATAATTCAGGGGATTTCAGCGGAGCTGACATTGGTGGAAAATCAAGTTCTCCATTGTTGAGCAACGGATGCAGTGTACAACCATTTGCCTTTACCAGGGTAAATTGTCGTCAATACCTATATTGTCCTAATGCTAATTAATGTTAATGTCATTGCTAATTATCCACCATCACCATCACATAGTACTGACTGACGTGAGTGTTATTAAATGCCTTTAGGACTCTCACATGAAAATCATCCTTGGAAATAGTTCATCGGATAACTCGGGTAATGGGAAGAACCCTCGAAAGAACGGTTTGACCTACAATGCCAACAGTAGTATTATCAGTGCTACAAGTGCTATCCGAAGCGGTCTTACAGCTTTAAAGGCTGGCGTGTTAGAGGCGGCTGTTGGCAGGAAAGGAGCACAAGACGATTCTCCTCTAGTCTCAGCAGCTTCCATGGCAGTCCCGAATCTTGTCCGGAAGAAACCTGTGAAGAGTGATGGGAACGGGGTAGTACCCTGGAAAAGAGAGACTCCATTATAGTGTATATCCAACCAGCAGTTTAGTAATTTAGGATGTAGACAGCAATAATAATCAAAAGAAAACCAGCAATTTTTTCGCCAGTTTTCACTCACTCACAACAAAAGCAAGCAAGATATATGTGTACTACTACAGGCAATTTACATTTGAAACTCAGCTTCTACCACTTATAATGTCGCAAACAAAAAATTCGTAGCTGACATCATCATAATGACTCGCTTTCAGATATATAAACAAACACACTATTTTTTGGGTTGCCGCAAGAACAAGCCCACTCTTTTGGAAACGGGACCCACCGCTCAGATTTTAAACAGAAGGGAAAACTACTACTGTAAAAATTTACTAAATCCTACAACTAATAACTTCTATCGTTAAACTATACCCAAATAATATACATAATAATAATATTATTATTATTATATACGATACATACAAAACAGGATGCATAATACCTTCACACGCTATTCTCTACTCTACTATTTGAAAGAATAGTACGCTTTGTACTTGGGTTAGTGCTTTCTTCGTAGTCGTATACCATATTAATTAGAGTTGGTTATTATTACGCAAGGTACCGTGCCAATATTTTGCTTAACTACAAACTGATATACTACTGATATATCATCATTATATTATATCACACGCATCAATATTACAATGGCTGTTGTAGTAGGTGATAAGGTGGAACAAAAACTTGATCTACGCATACTACCTAAACCTAATATATTACGTACATTATTATACGACGTGAATGAATTACTTACACTTTTTCTTTCGTTTATTACTACTTCGAACATGACAAACGGAGAAATGTTTAAAAAATATGATGATGGCGTTCGATGAACTGAAGAGATGGATATTACACTGCTACTATAAATTGTTGTTATCATTATAAATAATATCGTTGTCATTAGTCGTCTTCGTGTTATAACCCACTAGTAACTGTATAACTACTGCATCGTACAATGATAGAAAGCGAAAGCGGGGGAGGAGGAGCAGGGAGGGAACTGGAACAGAGCGTCGTCTATAACTCAAAGGATTCTCAACAATGAATATATATATGAAAATTCTCCCGGATTGTTGTAGTCTCTATAATACTGAAAGCATAAAGAACGACAGTAAAGTGTAGATGTAATAATAATTTTTCTGTTATCTTGCGCCGCGTGTAAGAGAGATCAACAGAAGGAAATATTTATATGTTGTTCATTATTATCTACTATACTAATTGTGTAATTTAATAATCAAGAGTGCGACATAATAAGATGATTTTTGATACCTTTGTGTGATCGTAAGAATATACTGTTTTGTTGTCTGTTAGAAGATTTAATTTGTAATTTAGTTAGTGGTACATTTTATGATATATAGAGAAACAGAAATGTGTACGACGTAGTACGTAGACTAGAGAACATGTATTATAAGTTAAAACGGAGTGAACTAAGAGTGAGAGAGAGGGGAAAGACAAGAAGGGAAGATCTAAAAACGTGGTCATCGTCGTCGTCCGCCAGTCGTGAGCACATCATCGTGTTTCACACGCTTCCAAAAAATATTCATAAAAAAAACCTTTAAAAGTTAAACTATATATTATACATTTATTATTATTATGTAATAATTCTATTATGGCACAGCAGCTAGTCAATCGTCTCAACTCACACGAAACAACACTATTATATACTATATATTCAAACAAAAAAAATCCAAGAAACAGTTACCAAGACCATTTTTTCTGCCACAACAAGAATGAATTATACACTATATTATTATTCCCCCGCATCATCGTCATCATATATTTAAATGTTTAAAACAAGAAATCGAAAATCAGCATTTATCGTGATCACACACCGTGTTTACTCAAAAAACAAACCAAATTCAACAACTAATGCATTTAGGACATGATACTTTTGTTGGTTAGTTCTTTTTTGTTGGAAAAATAAAAGCCTCTCGATTTATTCTTTGATAGTGCAAATTTATAAAAAAAAACTGATGATTAGCGTATAAGCAGTTTGTTGAATAAAAACGAATCAGTTTAAGTTACACTACGACGACGTATGTATTTGTTTTGCTCGTCTCCCTATTTCGTTTCATTTCGCATTTCCATATAACCGAACCATGCAAAACTATAAGATTTCTTATTGTTTACCCGTTCCTAAAGTCCATCATCATCATTCATTGCGAACAACTACAATAAAGACAATGAAAGCCGCCACCCATTGTTTCAATATAATATGATGACATTGAATTCAGGTGGTGGTGAAAGTGAAAGTATGCCTCGGCTTGCTTTGCTGGCCACTGCTCCTTTAAAAGAATGTACATCGATTGGCAGACTTAACTTTCTTTCAAGGATCATGTTTCTCATACTGGAAATATAATTAGCGAAAAATATATACCTACATTATTCAAATACACATTGAAGAACAGTTCTTGAAAACCACGCACGTTTATATAAATACTTGGTTCACCTTGTCACATGCAACTTTTGAGGTGTTTTGGGGCGCACACAACGGTTTCTCTAATTCTTTGAAGATAGAGTTATTTTTGGCAGAGTTGAGCAGGTACGTATGCCAACATGGTCATTATTATTATTAATCATGCCATAATTTCCAAGCTGATTATTATTATTATTATTATTATTATTATTAGTTTTCCCGAAGTTCCAAAATGACGCCCTGAAAGCAATAATAAAAATATATGCAAATGACGTGAAAACTAGAATTGAGGTGGAACGCCTAAAGGTGGAACTAGAGAAACAATACGCCCATGATCTTTAGTGTTATTACAGTAGTCATGTCATAGAGCTCCCCTGGTGTACCTAAAGACACCTTCAACCAAGGGAAATATTTCCGTGGGAACAAAATCACCTGAGAATTTCCGCATCGAAGATACCTATTTCCTAAAAGTTGTAAATACACATTGCATCGGAGCAGGTGGAGCAGGACGGTGTGGCGGTGGTGTACGCACGTAACGTAGTGTAATAAAACTCATCTGAGGTGGATTTGGGATTCCACCGATTGATTAAAAAATTATTGTTACTGTACGGGTGAGTGTTGTTGTTAATTGTCGAGGTGGTAACGGTCAGCGGTTGGTTGGGTGGGCGATCAAAAAGGGGTTCTAATTTCCAATCGGCGTCAATTTTTTTGTATTGGTGTGAAAGCTGAGTGTAGAAAAAAGGGAATTTTTTTTGACATCGGGATTGTGCATTTCGAAATTTTTGATGCCGTGTGCCCAAGCTGGAATTTCGAAATCTACAATCCTGATTTCTATAATAAATAAATGTATTATTCGGCATTTTAGTTTTTGACGGGAGACTAGTGTTACTATAGCTACGTCTATTTCCATTTCCATTTACTCGTGTGTATTTTTTCAGAAATTGTTATCATCAGTTGGTCTTCTTCATCTGTCTGTTGGCTGTCATCATCGAATTAGATTCGATATTTTGGAGTTGTTCGGTAAGTTTCATTTGATATATAAAGTGGCAACGGAGGTAATTAGGAGACAATTAACGTTGTAATTAATTAATTATGTAATATTATGATGTTGCATCAGCTGTCTTGTCTCCCTTGCCACTTTGCATTAACTTGATTTAATGTTTAAGTTTAAAATATCTTTCAAAAACCTTATTTAGATTGAGGCCTTTCTAAGTTTTATTTATTTAGTTTGGTTTTGGTTGGTGGAGCGTGTTTACAATTCCGGCAATGCAATAGACATCGCATATCTTTTTTTACCACTTGGGTGTCCCATCATATCATCATCATATCATATCGGTCAAAGTTGGGATAAAAAGGTTTCGTTTCGTCGACTTTTTCCAGTCAATTATGTACAATTAGTGATGCATGCATTTTTGTTATTAATTTGCAATTTTCAACGTGTATTTTGAAAGTTAGAAATATATAATGACGTCATTTAGTTTTTGAGTTTTGGTCGATATTTGATTGAGGTGACCAAAGTTTTGACGATTATATTCCGTAGCGTGCGTAGTATTCTTCGGAGCGAGAAATAGAACATTCTTCAACATATGTACAGCATAATTTGTATAAACAAGTCAAAATGCCATTGTCAATTGTTTTCTGTTATTGAGATTTTAGGATTGAATAGGGATGGAATAGGAATCTAAATAATAATAATAATAATAATACTATTTTGTTGTTTAATAAATTTATTAATCATGTGTTCCAGGTTTCCGGTTACCAATTCCCAATTAAGACCTGTGCAGAATGTTCTTGGTTAGGCG
Source organism: Dicranocentrus wangi (assembly GCA_036850665.1). Classification (NCBI taxonomy): domain Eukaryota; kingdom Metazoa; phylum Arthropoda; class Collembola; order Entomobryomorpha; family Entomobryidae; genus Dicranocentrus; species Dicranocentrus wangi. The sequence goes on along the minus strand of JAANSN010000086.1, from coordinate 84,500 downwards.
AAGAACTCCGGAGCCGGAGAAAGACTTATCTGAAAGTGAGTTAAACATGGCACAAGAGCTGGAGGATAAGATCAAAGATGCCTTGGACAAGAGTCGGCCTCGGATCCGCCCGGTTCTATGGAACACTATTTCATTAGCTGCTACGCGTGACGAGATGACGGAAACTTACCAGTTACCTCAAAAACAAGGTAAGAAGGCTAGGCTAGAGGATAAAGAAAATTGGAAGTGAATGGTTATAGCAACGCTAGTGCTGCTCTTGCTCTTGACTCGTTGTCAGGAGTGTAAATTAATTTAATTACAATTAAGTATATTATATTTCGACTTTGTCAGACTTTTACAGACACCATCAAGTCATACACATAGGTATACATATATGGTGGTAGCGTAGCGTTTAGAGCACAGGTAACAAAGATCTTAAATCCCTTTTTTTGTACACCGTCCGTCCGTACACAAAAAAGGTAGCAGATCCAGTAGTACATATGTAGTAGGAGATGAAGATTCTTCCTTGTCCGACAGCAGGTAGGAGTAGCAAGGCGGAACAGCACTCTGGTCATCTCATCTCTACTATTTTATTATTATCCCCTTTCTCTGCATGTGTATTCATCGGGTTGACTCACCTGTGTCATCATCATCATCTTATCATCATTAATGTAATACAAAAGTATTTCTTTTGGCGTGGTTTAAAGGGAAACAGAAAGTACGCTCTGTTCGTTGGTATTACGGTACATTTTTTACGACCATGGCATTTTTATGTGACCATGCAACTAATGACATTTTTTTTTGGCAAATACGACGAAGACCCAGGAAATCCTATAATGAATGATACCCTCATATAATCATCATCATCATCATATTGTTAAGAGTAATAGGTTTTTTTAGACATGGAATAATATATCTGATGAATTTGTAGCTTGCTTTGGGTGAATGTCCAAAAATTCCGAAATATTTGCATTTGTTCATCATCATTGTTATGCCATCATCATCATCCATGCATGCAACATGTAATGTAAAAAAAAAAAGAAACAATAGCTTCACGTCACGTCAGAGTCAGAGTTGTAATGTTTGAGTGTGTGAGCATGCATACCGCAAAAAGGAGTAAAAAAAAGAAAGGGTTATAATATAATATGCGGAATGGGATAGAAGATAGGAGATGATGATGAGGAATAGTGGATGTGGATAGAGTGTGTGGTGTGGTGTGAATGTACTGTGTTTTTAAGTCAGTTTTGTTGTCGTGTGGTGGCATGGCATGGAAGCGGTTGATACGCAAAAACGGATCGGGAAAGCTTTGAAAGCTATATACACACATACCAACCAAGATATATAATAATAATTTTTTTTTGCAATACAATTTATACAATGTATCATTTACCTGTGTGTAGTTGTAGTTGCAAAAAAGATTTCAGAAAGAAGAATAATCCCAACTAGTGACTTTTTTTGTATTTTATGTAACATCGTCGACGTGGATTTTTTTATACCCACCACATATCATCATATGCCTGCCCTAACCATCAACAATCCACATACAACCTGCCTGGATGCATACCGAAATTGTAAACTGGATTTTTGTTTTTTAGTAGAAGAAAGAGTTGAATGGTTAAGAAGAGCCTTTGAGTGATGATGTCTTCTTCTTGTCGTGATATTCGCATAAAGAAGTGATCTGATTGCTGCTGTGAAGAAGATTCATCATCATAACTAACTCTCCTCATACATATGTATTTCACGGAAGTATTAGTAATGCAACCAACCAAACAGATTAGCTCTAGATAATAGAAAGAAGAAGCTCTTGTCGACAAATACTCCACTCCACCACCACCACACTGCCACAAAACGAAAAATAATAATTATATCTCGGTAGTATTATTATTATTAAATGTTCTTCTACTCCTTTTTCTGTTCTGTTGAACACTATGAAAGTGGGAAAGTGTAAGTGAGGTGTGAAAATTCAACTACCTACATACATAATATATGCAGTCACTCCTTTCAAGGCCATTCTTGATCCAGAGAGATATTATTTAATCAAATATTATATACATTCTCTTTGTGTTCGTTCTTTCCACCTGTAATAAAAAGTTGGTGAGGTGAACGCATATGTATATGCAGAAAGGTAGATAGATTGGAGGAGGTGGTGATGGATATGGATTATGGATATGTAGAAGAGAAGACGCGCTGCTCTTACCGTTTTTATTGAATTTCGGGGGTAGAGCTGTAATTTCAGGCTTGATACTATAATACTCACTCACTCACTGGATTTCAGTTATATTATATTTGCTCATTTCATCGCGCCTGATATTGATATATAATACCGCATTCGCAGAATTGTGATGTGATTAGTAACATTCGACCGCCACCGCACCGCACCGCCGCGATTGTAAATGGCTATAAATAATAAAATTAATGGTAATAGCTGGAATAGATAAAAAAGGGATTTAACGACGGAGAGAGTGATAATATAAAACTAAGACTAATATCACAGGTGTCAGGACGAACAATAAAGTGTCGATAGTATTAGTCCTTCCACTTTTTATTCCCTCTATCATAAATCATTTTTGTACTTTTGCTCTGCTCTCTGCTCCTCGCAAGAAGAGTAACAAAAAATAATAACTAATGGGATTGCCTCCTTCAGCCGACACGACCAACAGCAAACCAATGCAGGACTTAAGTTCAAGTAAGTTATATAATAAAAATGCCCACTCTACTCTCCCCCGTGTTTTTCGTTTTACTAGATTTCCAAAATAATGTTTCCTCCAAAATCTGACATCTGGATGTCTAATTATAATGCTAAGTATATATCTCAAACTTTTTAAGTATTTTAGTTTGTATAACTGCTACTACTACCTCCTTACTAACTAGCCTATCGTATCGTTACTAACGTCATTCAGAATCTACATAGTATTTTTCAAGTAAAATCTCCCTTCGAGTCTGTATTTCTGTATAATGCTTGCTATATAATATATGCCTAGCTAATAAGAAGAACAACTTTACAGAGCACGACGGGAAAAACTCTCTGTCTGAAGGAATATTATTAATATTATTATGCTCTTGTAGAAGTTCTCTTGTTGCAAGTTGGCGTACCAACCAGCAATCTCTCAACTCAACTCCGGTGAGGTGTTGTTGCACACAGCTGACATATACCGGATGCTGTGACTGACACTGTCACTACTTCTTCACTACTGCTCCTTCTTTTATTGGCTTGGCATTATATTATCGGCATTTGGCACAACCATGTTATTTGCAGCGAGTGAGCCACAAAACAGGTGTTGTGGGAAGCTGCAAAGCGGAGAGACTAATAAATAAATAACTTGCTCCTCCTCTACTTCCTTTTTTTTAATAATTTTTTTTTCCATTCCTTTTAATTTGAGAATTCTCTGTGGTAGAGATTGTTTTATTTTGACGCTGTAGATTGACAGTTTTTTTTATTTATAAGTGATTGGTTTAGATAAGTCATAAGTATTGGTTTGCATGACATGTACTCCGGTGTAGGTAGATATGGTTTAGCAATTTTTAAAAGGTGTAATACGTAATTCCTGCGAAATTGTTGACTATAGATTATTAACATTACAATAATGTGTAAGTATTTTATTGTAAAAGTGTGACGTGACTGTGCGCATAATAATATTCTAATTTAAATACATGTATTTTTTTAACTTGAAGAAATCTCATTTGAAATTGCAGACGGACGTGCACGGTCCTTAAAGTATATCAGCTTGATTACCCTGGTCGTCCAAAATGCAGCTCTGGCTCTATCTATGCGCTATGCCCGAGTTCGGACTGGTGATATGTTTATGGCATCGACAGGTATGCTATTAAGAGCTCTTTGATTTTTTCATCTTGCAATTAGTTGAGTAAATTGTATTAGGTATATTGTCATTGTCGGTCGGTTTTTAACAGTCTACAATTTAGCAACCGTGTGGTTTGATTTGTATTTTCAGCCGTCTTCACGTCAGAGGTTGTTAAACTCCTGATCTGCTTGTACGTTGTTTTCACTGAAAACGACAAAAATGTTAATAAATGGATGAACAGTTTGAAACAAACTATTCTGGGGAACATTTATGACACCTGCATGGTGTGCATCCCATCTTTCGTGTATGTGGTTCAGAACAACTTGCTGTATGTGGCGGCTTCTCATTTAGATGCGGCTACGTACCAGGTAAATAGCAAACTTATAATAATTAGTAAATATGCTGAAGTAATTCCTCTGTAAGTGTTTCTATAAGGACATTTTTATCCTAAAAATAGGTTACCTATCAGCTGAAGATATTGACCACTGCGATTTTTGCAATGTTGATGCTACGAAAGAAACTGATCATCACTCAATGGACTGCCCTAATTCTTCTCGTGTTTGGAGTTATTATGGTTCAAATGGTCCAGCCGGAAAATAACCACTCAACATCGGTATCAGCAGGTCAACAAAACCGTGTAGTTGGATTCGTGGCAGCAATTGTAGCCTGTGGTCTTTCCGGATTTGCTGGAGTGTTTTTTGAAAAGATTTTGAAGGGCTCGCCAATCTCTGTTTGGATGCGAAATGTTCAGTTGTCCCTCTGCTCGATTCCATTTGCAGCTTTAACTTGTGCCGGGAACGACTTTAGCAAAATCAGTGCACAAGGATTCTTCTTTGGGTAAAGCTAATTAATGTTATGATCTCTACATCTCAAATGACTTGTCATTGACAAACATTAACAATGCTTTGTTTAACGGGAAACTTTGTATCATGACAGATATGACTGGTTCGTCTGGTATCTCGTTATTCTTCAAGCTTGCGGCGGACTCCTGGTAGCCATGGTTGTTAAATATGCTGACAACATTCTGAAGGGGTTTGCCACCTCCCTTGCCATCGTCGTCGCATGTGTCGCGTCCATCCTCATGTTTAACTTCCAATTATCAGCTCAGTTCTCTTTTGGAACACTCCTCGTAATTTCATCGATCTTTCTGTATGGGTATCAACCTAGCAATGGTGTTGCCCCAAGTTCTGGAATCTCAAAAGTTTAACAACAAAAAATGCTATCCTGTGAATTTGCCAGTCAAAGTCTTCCAATGAAGACTTTTCGAATTATAAATTATTTGTGGAATGCATTTAAGTATGTTGTATCACGTTTCTTGTTATGCCCTCCTAATCACTTAGCAATGTGTACTTTTTAGAAACTCAAATCGAAAATATCCTTTTCGTACTTTTAAATAAGACGAGCTACTACAATTCTTATTTATATTAACTTATATGAAGCCTGTTATTGATAGGTAACGGTGTCAGTCATTTTTTTTTTTACGAAAACTGAATCCTTGCATTGAGGAAAAACATTGAACTGAAAAGTAATTATTAAGCATAGCTAAAAAAAAACCTTATAATTACTATTTTTTCACGGTCTTCAAAGACTTGCAATTTGTATGATAAATTTGAAAATGTAAATGCTACCATGTGGTGCTAAAGGTGTAAGTTCCAATTCTAAATAAATAAAGGAAATCTGCAAGTGTCAAAGTTAATTCTGCGTTTGATAGTCTCATGTTTATTTTAACAGTTTCACATAAAACGTCGTTGATAACTGTTTGGATAAGAAAAATTAGTACGTAAAAATGCTTCCTTACAACTAGCATAATATATATGCATTAGCCGATTTTACATTTAATCTCCCGATAAAGAAGCCGGGAAAGGACGTATGGTTTTTATTTGTTTTGCATTCCTAATATAACTCAAATTTCCTCTTCTCCATCTATCCGAGTCAATAATTCTAATGGCCTTAATCTCTATGGATTGCGCTTCACTGCAAACCCCTAAAACGAATCAATTTAACAAACAACGGAGGAGTCTTGGGCCTTGTCGTAATAAAATTGAAAGCTCCATTTAAGCGATTCAGAAACTGCTCATTCATGAAAATAATCATAGATGCCTCGGATCTCAATTACAGATATCTTGTGCCATCACCATGTCACGTTTCCGTGTAAAATTGGTTAGGACCGACAGGATGATCGCGGATGAGCTCATGCCCATAAATAGGCTGCACGACAAAAATTCACAATAACCATTACCGTTCATTTCGTCATCCATGTCTTTCCTATGCATGTTGTTGGAGGAAAAGTCGTAAGTAAATCGTAAATTATAACTTGTTGAAATATGGTTTTGGCTTGCGAAAGTGACTTTCAGACACACGATTAACTTTTAACCGTAAATCCTCGCTTTCGTATGTCTCTAAAGAATCTAGAAATTATGCTTTCCTGAAAAGTAAAAAAAACTAGAAACCTACATACTTACATTATTAGAAAGGACTCACTATATCGCATCTACATCGTATGTCTATAACAACTGTACTTGTGGTGAAGTGAAATAATTGAATTAAAAAGTCAAATTTTGCTGCAGACAGCGTGTTTTTGTTAAAATGTTCTATACTATGGTGTATCGGCATGAATCGAACGCCCATATTCCCCATTCAAGTTTTAAAAGTATTGGAAACGCATGATGGCTTTAAAGCCTAAACTAGCATACCAATGTCATGGGAAGTTTACAATTCGGATTAAATCTAATTAAGATAAACGATTGGAAGCGCTTTTGTAACCGTAGTGTACAACATCAATTGGTATAGTAAAATGGTATGAGACAATTCTGTAGAACCAAATGATATGGACAAGAAACATTTCCACGAAGAAAAATTTAGTTAAAGGTAATGTATATGCTTTTAAGAATTGATTCATTCATTTATGTGTATGAAGGCTAGGCTGAGCGAAAGTTCCTAGACCTTTCAGAAACACAGGAGCAGAATGAAGGAATAGAGACACTGGTACAGATGACTAACAAGAAAGTGAACACAAGTGATGCACCCAACCCAACCGAAGCACGAGCCAGTCGCTGTTGTTGAGCTGCCAAGAATCCTAAAGGAAAAAATGCGCAAGTGACAACAAACGCCATGCATTACGGTCCACATACGGGTAGCATGCATTATTCCGAGAAGGCAGAGAAGGACGACGCCAGCGTCGACAGTGGCGTCTCAAACGAATGAGTTGATCAATTGCAGCCAGTACCTCAGCTCAGCAATTACTAGTTATACAACCACTGCTGTTGTTATGCGCTTCAATTTTAATCCCGATAGTTGTTGTGCTTAATATAATGGTATATATAGTGTTGCTTATCTAGTACGGCGTATTAGTTGATAGTCGTTTCCCGGACCAGAGATTACTAGTAATTAGCAATAAAACAGAAGGGCACTGGTTCTCACCCCACCACGTAAACGCAATATCCACATTTCCTCATTTTTCCTTGCCAGTATAAGCATATACACAGTATAATACTGCTTCTGCGAATAATGAATGTGCATGTAATTGGAATTTAAGGATAAATTTTAAGAAATAATCAATTTTAAATAAGGTGCTCACTATACTACTCAACACTTGTGCAACATTGTATGAACCGTCGGGTTTCAGAAACGTTATGCAATGGATTACTCATCAAAACTATGTCGCTTTCACTTTACACGACATAAAATCATATTTTTGTAGAATTTTGGTAGAGGAATTTGCACCGTTTGTGCCTACTGTATACATACACAGCATGATTGACAATATGTACTCTAATCATTTGCAAACGCATGCGTTGCTCATAAATACCTTATTTGCTGCTTTACATTTTACATAATAACACACACAATGCGCATCCTAATGCTAATGCAATTCATGCGCAGCAATAAGTAATAATACCTATATACATTCTTCTTTAACTCTCCAGAGACACGAACATCTCCACTTTTCAAAAGAAACTGGAAATATTCCAACAAAAGGCTCATCATCAAGTCATAAAATGTGGAAGTAGGAAATGTGTTGGTTTCTTTTAATACGTTGTCTTATTTTGTCCCTATCATTTCCTCCTTGTTGGTTTCATTACCGACATGATTACTGAGCAAATCCCAAAGCTCAAGACGAGACATATGGACATATAGTATTATTACCTAGAGACGCTTGGATATTATCATTCATGGGATACTACACAAACGTACTTTTTCCTTTTATCCCCCTCGGATTTTGAGCCGTGTGTCCGTCCAGTGAGTAATCCACACAAGAAGACAACTAAAAGTAAAGCTACTCAAACGAGTCAAACCCAAGCAAGTTGCAAGTAAATTGAATATCGACCTTTTCCTTTTTCCTAGTGGTAACCCACCACATCAGAATTCACCATATGGCGTGCCATGGCATGCAAAGAACAACATACAACTTTAGTCTGACAAAATAATAAACTGGAAAAATTCCTCCAAAAGGAAACAAAAAGCCAAAAAGAGAGCATAAAGCAGCCGTCAATGCAGTCATTTCCTCTTGGTTTTGTTCCTCTCTTCCTGTACAATCCAATGGAGGAAACTTGTCAGCAAGGTTCTTGCTCTATCTACTAGAGACTCTCTCTCTGGACATGGACACATGCAAAGCGTCAAATGAACAAGTCCATTTCGCTAGTAATCAGACATGTCGAAAAACAAAAGATTCATGTACTTTCCCTGTCCACTCCCGCACTTCTCTCTCATCATCATCATGAGCGTCATCATGAAGTAATAGCAACTAGTAACAGTGGTCATGAATATATCAGAAAAAGAATATAATCTTTTGCTCATCAACGGCACATAATCATTAAAAACAGCATTCATGCTGCCTCATGCCATGTTCTAATCCTAATGTGTTCTGCTCTGCTCTTCCATTCTACACATGCAATTAGGCATTATTAAATTATTATTATACCGTTACTGTTCTAAAAATATAATGCTTTGTGCATTTTGTGCATGTGTATGCATGCATATTATGCATATGCCCAATCAGCACCGCATGAATACACAAATCAGTAAATAATCCATGCATTTTGTTGGTCCCTTTAACGAAAACTCACCTTTACACCACTTTTCCACCTCAGACAATCCCGTACGCAAGTAAAACCCATAAAATCCCGAGCAAATCGGCAAAACCTTTTTTCCATTGTTTTCATTCCATTAAATTACCTACTGCAACTTACAATATTGTTATCCATATTATAAGAGGCTATATGGTCCATTCCATACTACCTACTCCTCCTGCATATATATTCCATTCCATGGCATTGCATTCACTTCCATTTTTATAATTTCCGATCGTGTAGTAAGTACACTATATATCATGATGGGATTCTTTCGGTTGCATTGCATTGCATTGCATTTTACATGGAAAATCCAATGATGTATTCATTACTCTCTCCCTTCCTTTCTGGCTGGCGTAGTACTCTGTTATCCCGAGGAAAAAAAAGGTTTCTTGCAACCAGCCTTTTGCTTCATTTCATTTCTCCACACAATAGGCAAAGGTAGTATTCTCCTTGTCTCCGTCTCCAACTCGATATCATGGGGATAACATACAGATATACATACATATTGTTGTTGTTATAACAACTATATATAGAAAGCTGATTCGCTTGCATGAAACTACTTGATATAAGGAGTTTCAGACGAGAACCAGAAAAGAGCCTTCTTTCTTCGTCTTCGTCGTCTCTGGCCTGGAGGAGTTCTCCACCACTTGGAGTTATAGTTTGTTGTTGGAGGAGCTCTGGCTCTCTTGTCTCATTCACATGCATGCACACATGCTCATGCTCACAAAGTTGAGAAATAGCAAATAGCAACTCACTCAGAAGACCTCTTTGAAACGAAACACCCTTCCATTTGACTTGACTGCCTGACTGCTTCCAAATAATACTGAATGTTTTGAGCTCTTTGGCGTTACTTCACTTACTTACCTACGTAGTGTGCTGCTGTGCTGACTACTATTATTACTACTGACTGGCAAACATAATATTGTAGCCCCCAAAAACAGGCAGAGTTTTGCTGTGTGTGTGCATGCAGGTCTCTCTCCTCGCTCCTCGCATTCACTGAAGCCAGTCTCTCTGCTCGAATGTGTTGGTGTGCAAGGAAATTTATATATTATAACAAAGCTGACTAAAGTCAAACTCGAACTTGACTGCTGCATGCTCCTGCTGATCATCATGGTTTTGTGTTGTTGTGGTCGTCGTAGCCAGTACTACTACTCTCTCACGTTCCTCGTCTGCTCTTAAATGCTCGCCTTCCTCCTCCAAAAAAAAAAAACTTTTTTAATCAGAAAAGTCATCCAATCCAACACAAAAGCTACCTTTAAAGGGAAAAATTAAGTTTGAAGGGTTATTATATAATAGCTTCCCATTTAATTACCTAGTTTCCCTGTTATCCATAATATTGTTTCCCCTCGCTGAATTATAATACCACGACGCGAAGGGAAGAAAAAGGGAGTCAATTTTGTCGGGGAAGTTCATTCGGCATAGTCGGTCCATTATGGGAGCAGCAGCAGCGGAACTGTGCTGAGAGGGTGTGTGTGTGTGTGTGTGATACTGTTGTGATCCAGTAGAAGTGAGCCATGCTCTCTGGAGTTTCATTTCTTTGGACAGCAAAAAGTGAGCAATAAGGATTTTTTTTTACATTCACGGAGTGAAAATGTGAGTAAGGTTTGCCTGTAAACGAGTGTAATTACACGGTTGCACACGGTGCGGTGGTGCCTGTTCCTGTATAATAGCAGCAACCCGCTTTTCAATAATCCAAAGTAAACTTTTGCTCTCAAAATTGGTGTGATTAGGAGAGGTAGTGAAAAAAAATTAATAAATTTTATACACTTCTTCATAACAAACGGTATTTGCTGTTTGGGCAAATATAATAATAACATTATAAGAAGACAAGGCAGGGAAGAAGCGCGTTGAACTTTTGCCCGGAAAGTTTTTTTTTACACGGAGGGACAAGGTATATACATATATTTTTTTTCTTGCTTTTTTATTATTATTTTTTTTATTAACTGTAACATTTGACGCTACACGCTAGCGTGACAAAAAAATAAATTGGCGAGTTGGCGAAGAAATGACAGGTCACACCGCTTGCGCTAATCGACAAGATCCTAATATTATCCTCGTCGTAATCAGTGTCTTATTAAGAAAGTTGTGGAGATGAGGAAGTAGAGAAACGAACAAAATAATAAAAAACTGTGCGAGTGAATTTATCCTCAGCTCAGCTCTCTTCCGTGAACCAAAACGAACGCAAGAAATTTTGCGGAAATTGTCATATATGAAATGTACACCTACGAAAAGAAAAATTTTGCACCGACATAATCATCCCGGTTGAAGTTATAATAAAGTATAGCCCTCCTTCTTCTTCTTCTTTCCACTCTGTATATATCTTCATTTCTTGAAAAATTATATGAGTCGCTGCGAGTTGCAACTCATCATATAATAAATATTTCCTCGCAACAAGACCCAGTTTTTTAACATTGACTCATCCTCAGTCACCTTTCTGATCTGAATCCCGAATCCCGACTCTTTTGCGGTTGCTGTCTGTTGGTGCATTGCAACTTGCAACTTTTCGTTGCTGGTCTACAAAGTTGAGCTTCAGCAAACCTTCCCTGACGTTAGTTAATCCAGGGGGAAATCTGTCAAAAAAGAAAGAAAGAAGGAAGAAATAGTGTGCTGGTGTGTGTGTGTGTGTGGAACAGTGGAGCCGATTTCTTGACTTTTTCATGTTCCATGCTATTGCTCCCATGGAAGTGCTTCGCTAAAAAAGAAGGCAGTCAACAAAACCTGACTCATACACCTACTTCATACACTATAAATTATCTTTTTCCTCCTTTACACACGTTTTCCCAGAGTGCCGACTCCGAAACTTGCTGAGATTCTCATATATTAGGTATATAGATATACCTTTTTACCTTTTTTTCCCAGATTAATATTCCGAGTTCACACACACACATGCAGCCAACCAAGCAGAATAAACCCATGCATATTTACTTTTCGTCCAGCAATAATAAACAAGCAAAAAAGATGTGCCCTCGTGGTCTTGTTTAACTCATGATGATGATGAATGTGCACCTTCAATTCCCGTTTGAGATTTAACAGAGCAAAGCAAAGATAACTAACGAAAAAAAGGGATTTGTGTGTGTGGACGCTCATCTCGTCACGTTACCGCTGCTGCTTCGCAATAATAACGCTGCAATTTTTGCTGTGCCTCTTGTGCTAAAACGACAAGGAAGACTATATAACGGACTGAGAAAAAAATAACTTTTTTTGTAAAAAAAAAACTTTTACTTACAGCTTTTTGCACAAAATCTAATATATATTATATATATGCTTTTCTACATTTTCGTATACACAAGGAATAGTTTACACAAAAATAACTTGAGGGGGATGATATAGAGAGTGTGTGTTGTGTTGCGCAACTGGAAACAAGGAAAAACTCTTTCTGGCATCGTCATCGTCATCATCATTTCATCATATCTCTCCCATCATCGATCATCCTCATGTGCCATCAAACTAATTAACAGGTATAAGCAAAGCAGAAGAAGAGGTACATAATAATAAGTAGTAGTTTGTAGTAACTCGTTTAGAGATCCTGCAAACAACGTCCCTCTTAATTACATTTTGTGTAGTTACAACTTTACAATATCTAGGTAAATATGTATATTTTGTGAAGCTACTTGCTCATGCTCTCTTCTCAGCTTTGTTTCCACTTGGAATTTTTTCCCCCTTTCACTGGATACTCTCGAGGAGACTCATCATCATGGAATTAGCATAATCAGTGCTTGAGCATCTCAATTTAGTAGCTACGCACAAAATCTATTTTTGTTTCACACCGCGTGAGAGAGAAAGAGAGAGAACCTCCTCTTGAGCAAATAATATCATTCCTTAGTGAGTATCATCCTTCTTGAACAGCTGGATGCGAACAAGATGTGTGAGTTTCATTTCATACGAGGATGATGATGATGATGATGATGATGACATTGGAGTGAGTGAAGCCACAAAGTCTGGTGGTGGTGGTACAACTTTACTGCTGAGAGCGGTGGATGAGTATATAGCCAAGAAGAAGAAGAAGACCAAGAATATCTATAGAGATTGCCTCAAGCGACAAATAAAAAAGGTGCTTAACTTTGCATTGCACACATAAATCCCCTTACTTTCCACTAACCAAATACGTACTACTCTCGCCCATGGACTGCATGATTTGTCTAACTTTGCATGGATTCTCAATTCTCGTGTGTGTAGCGTTGCTGCCAACATAATATGCATTCGTCCTGTCTGGCACTGGCACAATGGCACTTTCCAGAGAGTAAATCCTCTTTAATGGAGGAGGTTACAAAACATAAAATTACGTGTAAACAACAATAGAGAGCAAAAACACAATGGCCTCGACCATCAGCTGAGAAGTTTTTCATAAAAACAGGTCTTAATAATCTTGAAAAAAAAAACAAGGCAGCCCATGTGAATCAGGATTTGAGGGGATTTGATGAGGTGGGATGAGAAAAATGGGTCCACAATATCCCATCACGTTAACGACTCTTTAATTGTTATATGGAGATCGGATGAGGGATGATAAAACGCATGGTCAATGGACGATAGTTTTTCCTCGACGTAATTCAATAATACTTAATATATGAAAAAAGACATTTCACCCGTTGGTTTTAATTTAATCCGCATAATATTTGCATTCATATTCTGAGAGCGTTCATATCATCAGGCAGAATATTACATCTATTTTTTTCTATTTAATCAAAAACAGGACAAAAAATTTCAATTAGCAACTAAACTGATAAAAAGAGGTGGTAGGTGAGATGAGGTGAGGAGCTTACTGTATAGAAAAGCATTTTATACATATTTACTTAAAGAAAGATGAGCTGAATACTCTGTAAATTTTATTACACATGTAGGCGCATGCATGGTCATAATATTTTCTAGTCCTGTTTCATTTAAATAAATGCCATATAATTTACCCTCATGACGATGGCATTATATATTTGCCCAATTTACTTAGGCTCAAATTTATTGTTTATTTATTAGTCGCATGCATCCAAGACATAAGAAGTCAGGCGGAGTAGTGCATTCTGGAATGCAAAAAAGTGATTCAAGTAATGGAAGAAAATTGTCTTTAAAGCAAACCTGCTGCAAGCATTTAAAAGAAAAACCTTTTTTTTTGAAGCCACTGATGATGATGATGATCTTATGAAATATGATCAAGTTGGAAAATGATTTTTCAATAAGTTTTTTAGAGAGAATAACACATTGCCGATTGCCCATGGCCCATCAGTGTAGGATCGAGGGCATTCACGTACTTCATTGTAACCTCGAAAATTTATTAACATTTTGCTACACATTGTCACTCATACCGTGTATATTTGATACTATATTATGATGCTCTCTTCATTTTTAGCATAATACTTTGTGTTGGGACATAGTAGCGTAATAACTTATCTCCCAAAAAATATCTGTTGTAGGCATATACGAATTAAATATGTTAGATACCTATATATTTTTAATGAAATAGTTCACGCTTGGTGTCCGCGTCCATCCGTCGTAACGTAACTACATCTTGTCCATACTCCACTACTACTACTCCATGATGGGATGAGATGATTCGCAAACAAGCCTACAGCATAGAATCATGATGGACGAAAAAAAGTGTAGGTATGTAACAAGGAGCGTCAATCACAGCACTCATATCATATCATATCATATCACATAATATATTATCGAGTTTGAGATAAAAAAATGTTTAATCGTTTAGTGCTAAGCTTGATTTAGGAAGGTGCACATGTGGCCGTGCTTTTTTTTTCTGCCCCAATGTGTTCATTACACTCAGAATTGTCTGCATATTTTCTGTACCGCTGATAAGGCAGGATCATAATTTATCCTGTGTTTGTTGTGTTTTAACTTATAACCACCGCACCACCACCATCACCATCATCATCATCATCACCATCATCATCATCATCATCATCATCATGACAAACAAAGACAAGGGCATTGCTTGGTTGCTCATCTCGGCCTTTTTTCTCGCCGGCCCAGTGAGTTACCCAAGTTGAGAGTGGCCAGCAGCTAAACAAAATCTTTGTTTTCATCATCGAATTTAAGACAAAACTATGTAGACAACAGACATTATTGGGCACACCAACCAACCAACGCCATTGTCGTAACCATAAGGCACGGCAATATATCAAACACATCACTGGCCAAAGGATTACTTTGTTTTAAAGGGGTTATATATTATGATTTGTGATATCGAATGGTATGATAACCTGTCACGATTGTATTATTATTATTACTACATTGGAGAGGAATGTGCAGATTGAGACTACGCCGCTGCCGCCGCCGACGACGACGACGGGGATGTACCACTTTTTTTTTGTGGTTCTTGTTAAGGTAGAAAAAGCAATTTGTGGATAATATCGTCGTCGTCAGTAGAATATATATATATATATATATCAGCAACAAGGGTTATTGTAACATTTCAGCAAACAACAACGACGCTATCCGTATTCCGTATGACTCCAATATATAAATTATATTCAATAAATTCAATGAGCAAAGAGCTCTAAGGATTAGAATATAATGGATGGGCAGTGATGTGAATGAGGTGATGTGTGATGGGCTCCAGAGATTTTCATACACATATAGATAGATATATACTTATTTTGAGTCGCGTCACTGATCTCATTTTTGGGGTGCATGGTGATGTGATGATGATGGTATGTAGATGGGGAAAAAAATATGAAGAGTATACACTGCAGAAAATATTAAAATTCATAACATTCACAATATGGGCCTCGGAGACGAGTCAACGAGCAGTATCATCAGGCACGCAAAAAGGGTTTCTCGTCGATGTAATGTGTTTATAGTAGAGAACAATGTGCTTGTATAATTTAGAGTCATTACATCTCCCCCGTCTTGTTATTTCGGACAGGGTTCGATCGAAAAAACTTGGAAAATTATATACCTTGTGTCTTTCTGTGTGATTTATTTTTAATGCTGCTCTGTGTGGGAAACGTCCTATCTATCTGTCAAGAAGCCAAAAAGGAGTATCCACATCCACAATCCAGGCCTAATAAGAAAACTCTTCTTCTCCAGCTTTTCATACGGACCATAATGCAATTTTAAAAACTCACTCAGTTTTTGTACTCTGCTCTTCCTGTTCTCTCTGTCACTTTCGCGCACACGTGGGACGCAATATGGACTTACTTATTTACTGCCAAAAATAGATAATCGTTATTTTCAGTGTTTGTGTGTGCCTGCCATGTTCATCTGAAGAGGAATATATATAATAATTTTTTTTTGTCGTATGCAAAATACTTTGACGTCACTGCTCCGCGTGGAACATGAACACTTGTGTACGTACGTAAAGACGGCCTTTCAAATTAAAGATATTAGCTTCTAATTAGCAGCTAATAATACATATACATACGTATATAACCAGTACTACTAACGCTAACCAAGAATGCTGCCAACTTTGCTAATTTAATAATACTTAATAATAATAATAATAATAATAACGGAACCAATTTCTTCTCCGCTAAAAGTATTTTACGTACATTCTGAAACAAGGGGAAGAAGAAAAAAAAGATTACACAAAAGCTGGTGTTGTAGAAGAAGAAGGTTGTAAAGGAGAGGAGGACATCTTTCTAAAATATTTACCTTTTACATCTTACTCCTCGCAAGCGACTACTCTTCACACGAGCAAGCTTATAATATAAAGGATTGAATTTTTTTTCTTTCATGAAACAGGCTTCGCTTACAAAAATAGTGCTCTTCTGTGATATCCATAGCCTAAACAAAAATACGAATCCAGTTAGAGGATTTAAACAGAAANCACGAGCAAGCTTATAATATAAAGGATTGAATTTTTTTTCTTTCATGAAACAGGCTTCGCTTACAAAAATAGTGCTCTTCTGTGATATCCATAGCCTAAACAAAAATACGAATCCAGTTAGAGGATTTAAACAGAAAGACTTGTTTCTTAAGAAGGGGGAGTAGAGAGAAAGGAAAGAAAAAAGTTCTGAAACGTGCCGTTCTCCTTAGATCCTCGTCGCCAAGGAAGAAAAACAAGCCAGTGTTGTTAGAGCGTATGCACTTCTTCTCCCTCTTCTCGTATAATATTGCACAGTTTGATGATTACAATTACAGCATCACCAACACAATAAAAAACAAATTTTTCAATGTTTATTCACAATACATCCAACTACTCTCTCAGACAGAAGATCAAACAATTCGTCATCGAACTCCTCAGCTAACTCAACTCTCCTCATCATCATCTTTCCTTTTGTACATACTTCTCTCTTCTCACCGCGCATCATCACCACTCTATCTAACCTCATGCATCAGATCAGACTATCAGACTGACTCTCTCTCTCTCTAACTGTTGATGATCTGCCTGCAGGAACAAAAATACTTAAAATTGTTTAGTTCCCCACCCCCTGAAAAGTGAATGACGAGACTGTGGTGTGCGTGGTTGCCTAAATAACTCCGAATTAACTGATTAATAATTTGATTAACTCTCACCTCCGAGAGCAACGCTACTACTCAACTCATCTGCTGTAACAGAAAAAATAAAAATAATAATTTGACTCAACAACAGTTTTCTCTACAAAAAACCCACCGACTTTTATTAACATGGTGGACTGTACGTCTTGCACAAAACCTCCTCTTAAGGTATGATGGTTACGTAGCTCTTTATAATATAACTTTTAGATGAGAGCTTGCCTAAGTAAGTAGTATATTACATAAAAGTAATAATAATACATTTTTAGTTTGGTGAAACCTCTCCCCTCATATTTGCTTTGTACAACTTGCGTCCTCCTCCTCCCTCTCTCTGTTTATATGCATGTTGTCTGTTGTTCATGAAACATTATAGTATATTATGAAGTGCATGCAACCAATTTATTTAGTGCTTTCCTCAGCAAATATATACTTGTATATTGCTGTTTCTCTGACAGGATATTTTCATTGTCAGCTAATTTCCTATGAGTAAAGTAAACACCATGAGCTGTTTGAGATGCAAACATTTATTCACAAGTTACAAGAACACTTCGTCTTGTTATTATTCCAAAAGGCTTTAGTACTTTTTCATATTTTTCTTTAAACACGCCACAAGAAAGGCCATCAAATCCTTTGAACGGAAAGTCACGATGTCACGGACGACATATATATACACGTTAATGCAGTAAATAAAGACATATGTGTTAGTTCCAACCCAAATTACACAAGTACAAATTAGGTACATTTTCGGCTTCCACACAAGAAGACGTCATGTTACCACTTAAGTTGGAACACACACGCAAAATGTAAAACTGCAATTAGCTATATGTCACCCTTGCTGTCATATTGATGTCATGTTTTTGTCGTCTCCGGCTCCGCTTAAATGATAAAGTTACCTATTCAACCCACCACAATTTATGGAGCTCGCAGCAGCAGCATGCAGCAGCAACCTCTGAATGTGCTTTTGTCTTCCGGGATGTGTCCATTAGCTCGTAACTGTCATTTCCATTATGCATACCTCTCTGAGCCTCTGTTGTTGGCGTCTGTCAGCGGTGGTGGATGGAATGGGGTTACACATGAACTCATGCCACTTTTATTACACTCATATCGTCAGGGGACCAGGCTGCCTCTCACCGCTCCACTTACTACTAGGCTCCACCAGTTAGTTAAGTTATAGCGACGATGATAGGCAGTAGACATAGGATTATAGACCTTGAATTTCACCATTTTTGTGTATACATATAAAACTACCAAAACGTACATAGACGCATTGAAAGGTTTACATTGGTCATCCTTACAACCAACAACAGGACATTTAAACAACCTTCATTCACTTCGTCACGTATATTATTAGCTACTCACTTTATATCCGTGCACATTATTACAGTGATAATGATGTAAACTTTTGTGAATGCTGTGAGTATTTGGTAGTATGTAGTACTTACTACTGGTACTGAGCATAGACCAACATATTTTTTCCGCTGATCTGCATAATACTCAGATAATGTTCTTTAATCACGTACTATAATCCTTTTATCACCATCGTTATGCATGATTCTTCTTCCCATTTTTCTCGTCAAACAGCACTTGATAGCCCTCTCACCACCGCACCGAGCGAGTGGCTATAACAATGTCAACACAATGATAATAGTCAACAATGTGGGATCTGTATAAACAAGCCGTGTTTATACGGCTTATTATATGACATTGCTCAAAAATCCGTTGGTCTCCTGTTTGATTTAATTCATTAGCATATTGCCATAACGCTCGCCACTCGACGCCACGCCAACCCATGCCAATTTTAGAGTTTACGCACGCATAAAATCAATTTTCTCTTTGATGGGCCTTTGCACTTTAACGAATTTCAATTTGATGATTATGTCATCCCATATTCTATGCCCATTAACTTCCGCTTGCTTTTCCCTACACCATCCGTGGTCCGTCCGACCCGACATCTCTCTAAATAAATCTGTTTGGCTCTTGCTTGATTGTTGATTTTGTACATGAAAAGGAACAACAACGAAAACGCGAAGCAAGGGAAATATTTTTGTCTGATTTATATACTCGTGTCTTGTATAGTACGTGTAAGCAGTCTTATTTATTTACGAGCTACGCATTTTTCATGTTACACACATCTTGTCTTGATGAAAGTGAACAGTGGAGCGATAAAAAGGTTTCGACTAAAAATTTGTAGCCAAGACAGACAGAGAGCTATATATATGTGCTGTTTTAAAATGTAATATTTAATGTTTAATGGTACGTAGAATCCTTTTCAGTCTCACTTTTTTCCGTAACAAGTCTTAAAAATGCTTAGCTTTGATACTTCATCCATACACCGTGCAGTTATTAATAATAATTAAAGAGCAAAGGGATTTTTGACTCACAAAAAAAAGATTACGATGGAATGTATGAATGAACATATACAACACCACACAATCCTTCCACGTTAAAAAAGTTACATTTTCTAGTAATGCTAATTGCTAATTACCAATGGATGGAATCTTCCGTTTCTCACTTCAGAAAAAAAAATCAATCCAAATACTAATATGAATAACTTATATACCTATATGAAATTAGAGCGAGTAGCAAGTGAAGAATTACGAATTACCTCTCCACTTTAACATCAATGCTAAATTTAATCCTAAAGTATGCTTAAAAATGCTTTCTGTCTGCAATATTATTGTTCCTGACGGACGGAGAGCAAAAAGGAATTTTATTTTGTGCTGATTACAGAATTTAAAAAACACGTATGTGTATCACTTTGTTTAGCTACAGCCTGAACTCTTTTCCTTTGCAGCTTATCCTACACATATGTAATAATATATGTTAAATATGCAGTAAGCGCAAGTGAAAACCAAAATTATTCGCAAAAAGTAGTAACAATGCCTACGATGAAATTCAAATGGTAACGCGTGAAACGTAATGTAATAATGAGTGTTTTACTAGCTGATAAATGTAGCCAGTAAACTCGACTCTGATGTGTGCAGTGATTGCGTAGGTATAAAGTTATTTAAAAGCCGAGTCGTATAAAATAATAAAAATCTTGATCTTGCCGTTACTCCTGGCCTCTCGGCAACCAAAGCAATAATAATAATATATTTCCTTGAAAATCAAGTTCAAGTTTAACACGAATATTGAATTGAGTAATTTAATATGGTTTTAGAAAAATGGGATATGTAATCTGAAATCGATAAATGTTACATATTTATTATTAGAGTTTGCCTGGTCAGGTAGATATTATTGATATGCTCAATCTCTAGTAGTAGGACACACTTTATTTTGCGCTGAGCTGAACTAAAAGACAAAAGAAGAGAGCTACTACAGAGTATTATTAGCAGTATTATATGGGTGCATAAAATATAACTAGAAAAATGTAAATTGAGGGGATTGCTAAGTAAGTGAAGCCCTGCATCTTATCTTGTTAGAGAGGTATGCTTTATTTTATTCTATTTAATCAATCCCTTTCTCACACTTTACATTTTTATGAGGCTTTCCGCACTTATGATTTACTTTATGTAATAAATAGATTGCAACTTGCAACTTGCAAGCAAGTGGTGGCGATATATAGTGCACTTTTTGTAAAGAAAAAAAATGACTCAAAGTTCAAGTTCACCAGATTGCTTGTAGTTGTGTGGTTTCTTCTTGTCATCTAGCTTATATACAATCTTTTAATCAAGCATTCCAGTTTTACTTTTACAGCTCCCACTTGAAGTTAATTAAGCAATAAATTTTTAGCATGTTGAGATGTCAATATGCAAATTTGTTGTTGTGTATATGCAACTTCAGCTCTTTTAGCAACAACTCATCCGTTCATATAGTAGCTTCCTCAAGATTATGATATTTTCGTCTTGAGATAAACGTGAGAGTTGTTATGTGCTATGGTTGAGTCTTTGAGTGCTGGGCTCGGTTGAGGTAGGAATGAATCTTCCTTGTTTGTTAGTATGCATATAATATTATGCAGATGAATTAATTAGGATGGTACAGATGGTGTGGCCCATTTTTACAAAACCACACTCACGGTTATTTTCCGTGAGTCTTGTTCAAGTAAGTGTAAATCGGTGTTAGGGCCTCTAATTTTTAGTTTTGCAAAGGTTGGTTTTGCACCTTCTCTCAAGCAATTACGGTATGTTATTCGCAATTTTTTCAAAGGAGTTGGTCCGGCGTGTATTACAATATATGCTCATAAAGTAGGTAAGCTCAGGATCCATGGTATTTGATATTATGATTTTGTAGGATAGCTTCAAAATCTCCGCTTTCGATATGCATATGATTAAAATAGGTTTTTCAAAAAACAAATGTAGAATTCTCACTGCATCCATTGGTGGCATACGTAATGCTTTTTCTAAACGTCTGCTCTGCTCTGCATTCTCTCTCAACCTTTACCCACACAAAATAAAAACTAATTGATGAGATATCCAAAGAGGAATTTTGATGTTACATTTTCGAAATAATGCACTTCGGCAAAACAATAGAGATATATGGTTTCTCATGTAGTGTGTCATATAATATAATCCATTCTTTACAAAAAAGAATCTTGAATGAGCATAGCCATGTTTTTGAATGGATCTGCTGTACATGTACATAATTGTGGAGTTTGTTGAGAGATACCTAAAACTAAAGATTTTTCGCATGAAAGTATGTATATGTAATTGAATAGATATTATGAGCACAATTTTCATAATCCGTTCATATACATCACATATTATATTGTTTTGTTGGTAGGTACGTACACTGACTGAGTTTTGTGTTGTCTACCTATAAAATATGTACTAGTAATAATAATAAACAAAATAATAGTAATTATGCGTGAGCTGCAGGTGAGGAGCAAAATGTGTTTTAAAGATATCGTCACACTGCGTGAAATTGCCTTTTACAACTTTCTCACGTTTAATTACCTCGTATATGCCAATACGGATAGATGTAAGCAGCGTATTATATGCTTTTCAAAGGGAAGTTAACTTTTTTGCTAATGATCTCGTCTGTTATTTGTAGTTAGCAACGATATAATATTATGAAAATCTTTAAGATCGGCTCTACGCATTCTTACACATTTTAAGTGTGATTTTGGTCTGTATAATTGCAATTCCGCAGAAACACACATATATATAGTACAAATGCTAGCTCGCAAAATGTTACCGAAAACAACCTTAAAATGGAAGCTGGCTGGCCTGCGCCCCACCGTCTTATCGACACCTCTTAAACAACAAAACTATACCGGCAGTCTGCACCACATATTTTATAACCGTTTTAGAGTACTGTGATTGTCTTAAATTATGATCATTATGACTGCCGAAATGTGTAGACCAGACATCCATCATCTTATTATAGAGTAAGAACAGCAATTGGGAAAGAATGAAATTACTGTATGCATGTCAGTAATTAAATTAGATAATTCTGCCTTCTCTCTCTACACTCTATACTATGAGGTAGGAGACTCTCGCACTTTAACGTATCTTGAGCATTTCTTGACGCCAGTTTAAAGCTAGGATTTATAAATCTTTTAAACCTACAGCATCACGCAGCTTAGCTGCTATACATTATATGAGGCATAAAAGCTTGAAAAATGTGTTAAACGTTAGTCATCCTACACTGGTTTAACACAAGCTCTGTCTAAATTTGAGCAAGGGGCGCTAGGAAACCTTTAAAACTTTGATTAACAATCAAATTATAATTGTATCCGTATCTGGTCTTGTTTGTATGCTGTGTAAGAAACTATTTATTTGCCCCCTCTCCTCAGCAGATAAATACGATATCGTCCCTCGCTCGCCTGGAATGGAGTAGATCAATAAAATTGGAGTTTGATGAATTATGTTGCAATCGATCTCTTGCGTATATAAAACCTTTTTTGTTGGAATGGACAAGTACATTCGATTATTATTACAGTCATTCGAGAGACATGTGTCATTCCCAATCCGGATCAAAACGCATCAATTGCACACCAACCGGTGGTGACCGACACAAGTAGCGTATCCAACACGATTAAAACTGCATTTTACGCTTGCACTGTCTCCATGTCGTGTCGTGTCCCCTATGAAAAAAATAAATCCCCTGTAATCAACTTCAATTCCATAGTATACATTTACAATAGGCATTTCATGCAAAGCCACCCATTCATTTTCGATCTGTTATGCTGTACATTAGATAGAGTGCATGCATAATAGTGCATATATGTCATAATTGGTAACTAATGTGAGTAATTCAGTAATAAGGCACCTTAATTACTCTCCTGCTACACTTTACGTACTCTGCAGAATTGCATTTTGCATTCTTTTGCATCGAGTGCATTACAATTATCAATTATCCTTGATGGTGACACATTGGAATTCTCAGGTATATTATGCCAGCCAACCCGTTAATACTAAATTTTTATGCTGTATTTCGCTTTTTTTCTTGGAAAATGATATACGATGCGTAATTTTACGCTCCTTATATTATGACTTGCTAAATAGTCCCTGTCATGGCATTTCATATTTTATAGTGGTCACTTTAGCATAATATGACGTGTGCGTCAGTCAAGTCAAGAAGGTAACAGTCGCATGGCGTATTTGCAACACAGAGTCCAATCGTCCAATGCCAATGGGTACATTCTTTTCTCTACCAATTAAACTGTACAACAATGAAAACATACTCAATTAAACAGGGAATTAATAGTACATTTTTTTGGATTACACTTCTCGCGACGAGATGAGTCGGTGTGAATTGTGATTTTTGTGATGCATGTAGTGGATTATTATTGTGGATGTGAGTGAGTGAACGACTTTTCTGAAGCGAATTTACTATAGACGGCCATTGTTCTTGCCATTATGGCGAACCCCTTATCTTCGGTAGATCACCAGTTGTAATAATATGTTATTAAACTGTTTGCACACTTTCAACTAAGATTTGTTACAAAGCTAGAAAAACTTAATAAATCATAATTTGCAATATTACTCTAATGGTGCATAAAAATATATACATTTATATAGCAAGCCATGTGAATCTAGACATAAGGCGTGCTCTGCTACCTACACGCGTCATCTTATTTAATCCTTGATGATTGTGATGACACCTGAATCATTATCAATTGAAACGTGTCTCTGCAAGGATCATCCCTCGCAGCAGTTGTTACCTGTCAAAGTGGTCAATCAAACTAGTGACAGCTTTAGTTTTGGCGTTGGCATCTTATCGAGGAGAGGCAGAAGAGTTGAACATTTATTTTGTGTGCAGTTTGGGTTGGGTGCAGGTGTTGGGTTTGAGAACACATTACATCAAACGGCAGCAACCACTTGTTTCCTCTCGTACTATTGCGATACAATCGCTAATGTAGACCAACATCGAAGGTAACATAGATAATATAAGTATATAATATTTTTATCCATCCACGAAACGTTTGAAGGAAATCCTTTTTATTTTTGTATATATCCTTTTCCCCATTTTTGCCTGGAAAACTGATGTTTGCCTTGTATCCGTAAGTGGTGCATGTGTAATCCCCATAAACTTCAAGTTTTCCAATGGTTACCTCTAAAGTGCGTTAAATTACTCTTATAGAGTGCACTGATCTCTTTGTTTTCTTTACCCAAAAAGTGGCTAACAATGCTGCCGTGCCTTGCCTGCCTACCTGCCTTTTTATTCAACTGATCTCATCTTTTTCTTGCATTGCCCAACTTACTCGTGTTTCGCCATACACTTTTCAGACGTTTTTGCTCACATAACAACCTTGTTAGCAAGAGTTTCATATCGCACTTACTATATAGGCACTTAACATCATAACAATTCTGCTGATATGACTAGCACAAGTGCTGCTATACCATAAAAATTCCATCAATGCTAGAATATAGACTTAAAAATATACATAAACGTCGTCTTTCTGGTAGGCGCAGGCGGTTGCAATAAGTGAAGTGAGCAATGCAATGCAATGCGTGGCTTCACCACATTCAAGATTCGTTTTTCATAATCATAATATAAACTCAAAAAGATAGTCATCAAGCCTCACTTTTGTTCGTATTTCGACTTCCATCCATATCATGTGGTATCATTCCTTCTTTAACTAGAGCCACAAAAGCGGTTGCTAAGAAATTTCAATACGTTCATCAAACTTTTACAACCAAAACCATATACTACACGTATCTATGTGTACACAATCGTAATCGAAAGGAAACCATACACGACGACGATGAAAACAAAGGGCAAACAATTGACGCAAAGATGTCCAATCTCCAACACACGCAAATCGAGCGAGCAGCGCCATTCATTCACACATACATTGCCAATATTATCGTGTTCATGCAAATAGTAAGCGTATTCATGATTTAATTTGCATATATATGTGCAATGACCTAGTTCGCATAATTGCAATGAATGTGGTGATTTTACGGGTTTTCTTGAAACTTGGCGAGATGTCCAACCGTTTTCTCAAGTGGAATCAATCGTATTGTATGACGACGACTCGACTTTTTCAAGAACCTTCAACCCGTAAAACATTACATTATTTCCATTTTTTACAACCGCAATTAGTTAGGTGTAAAGTTTATAATGCTGTATTATATTAATAACGCACCATGTAAACCGCAGACTGGCTTGTACACAGTAGTCCACTTACAATTTAATCGACAAGATTAGAATGCTTCTTAAACAAGGAGCACAATATGTACTATCTAAACATTCCTCTTGTGGCTGCCATCAGTACAATCTTATCAAACAATGGCCGTGTAGTGTAGTAGTGGGGCACATTACAGAGTTACAAGATTGAAACTTCAGAGACCCCAACAAAAAAAAGCCATATTATAAATTTATCCGATAATACTTTAAAAAACCGTTGCCATTGCCATAAACCACGTAGCGTATATTTGTTGCCAGAGAGCGAGCATTTGTCTTTTTTACACTAGGATCATCACATCCGAATCATCACAACATTTTTAATATAGTAGTAGTAGTTTCCCAAAAGGGTTACACTGAGAAAGGAGGGCTCCCCGCGCGTCCATATTCACACGATAGAAAAACCCAACCAAGTCCACCACGGCCCGGACCACCTCTTCTAACCCTCCATGTCATTCTTCGAGTGTTTTTAGGGGGAGAAAAACAGTGAAAATTTTTGCACCGCTGTTTTGCACGTTTTTTTTTCTATTTCACGCATAGTTTCTGGTTGGCGAGTTTTACCTCGAGGGAATAATTTCTAGATTGCATGTTTAGCTGCTTCTACCGTCGTCGTGCGTTTTGCAGAGAGCCGTGTAGTATATAGCACTAATTTGTGTAGCGGATTATTGTTCAGGTAAATTGTAGCAAAAATAATTATGAAATGATATATTTATATACGTTAAATCACAAGGAATAGTAACAAAAAATATCCTTTAAAAAAACCTTTGAGTCCACCAACCAAATATACTTATATATAAAAAAAAGTAAACTTTTCGTAGTAGAGATTGCGCACATATATCTATCTCTATATATATATTTCATACGTTTACGCATCCACGATTCATAATAACAGAAAATGAGAATTTTTATGTATATACAGCAGAGGTGAAGTTTGATATTATATTTGTGTAGAAAATGTTAAAGAGAGAGAAGAGAAGTTTAAGAGAGGGCTATATAGTTATTCATAGGAAGGGAGGAACAGACATGGCGTGTGTGTGCGAGTGAGCGCGTTGCGCGTGCTATGGCGTAACTAAACACACTGACGAAGAAAGAAACAACAACTCAACTACTTTTCTGTTACCAGCTCAACTTCCAACTTTTGAGTGCCCCTTTTTGCAATTTTTCTTCAACAGTTGAGCCAGTCACATTGGTTCAGAGTGGTATTCAGATTTTTTTTATAGTGTTGTACGTCTGATCTCTGCTGAATCCTATTTTTCCTCGCCTGGCGTAATATTTAAAAAAAATATATAAGTCTATCGATCATTTGCTCACTCACGAGTGAGTGGAAAGACATTTTTATTTTCGACTACTCACTCCTGCCTGAAATAAAAAGTCAAGAAATAGAAATGTTCTTTGACAATCATAATGTAAGAAGAGGAACAAGAAGCCGTGAAGGCTTGTGTGATTCTGTTATTGTGTTGTTGGGGTTGGGTAGACAAAACTTTGATGACAAATTGTTGGGAAGGGAGTTGTTGATGATAGTAATACGGGCACACACGCGCCGCTGCTACGCTCACACTTTAGAAAACAATAATCCAACAACCGTATTTAAATAGTTTTTCTTCCGTAATAATAATAATAATAATAATAAGTTTGTCTTAAAAATAGTGAGACAAGACTCTGACCATATCTCCATCCTCCTCTCTGCCGTCGCTCGTCGTCCTCGTCGCCAGTTTAATAAATATTTCAAGTTGCGTGATAAGTTGTAAAAAAAAAAGTGCCACGTTGGATGGAGTAGCATTCAGTCATTCATTCATTCACGTTTTTTTTAGAAGACTGTGTGGTAAAAGTAGAAAGGAGACTGGTCGGTCGTCACGTCACGGGTATAGCGAAAACCATGGCTAACAACAACAGCACACTTGTTCTCATCAGTTTTGTTCACCTTATTCCCCCACAGGATTATTACTATTGCCGTGTGCTTGCATTAAAAACCCGACGGTTCAGGCTTCCTTAAATCACTTTTCTCTACAAATACTTAATAATGGTAACCGTGTCCGACCGATGATGATTCCTCCTCTTCTCTGGTAAATTATTTGCCTCAAGAAGATTTTGATTGTGTACAAATTGCTGGTTTTAAAAAGGATTCTTATCGATACTACACACACGGACGACGACGATGAGGGTATCTAAAAAGCAGTAAAATCCACTTTGATCCGATGTTGGAAACTGATAATAGGAGAGAGAGAGAGAGAGAGAGAGAGAGAGAGAGAGAGAGACGTCTTCTTCAGTCTTCTTGTCGATTAACTATACTACTTTTCTCCGGCTACCGTGATACCGGCCACCGCTGACATATCAGCAGCACTACTAAAGTATGTAGGAACTGAATCTTTGTAAATTTTTAATTACAACCACAAGCGGATCGATATTTGATGGAGTATAATATAGTGTCAGTAGAAAGAAGTAGTGTTTGAATAGGGGATAAAAACCGTTGAGAAAACGTGATACATCGGTGGATTACCTCACCTCATATCTCATGTGAAACTGACTGTTGTGAATTTAGAAGAAGAATATATCGTAAATCTCTTTACAAATCCAAAACTTTTTTTTCATTGATAAATGAGCCGTGTGCATGCTGTAGGTGCAATAGGAAGATATAAGGATAATATAGTAATTTCTTTTGAAAACAATGGTGATGTGTGAGTGATGTGATATACTCGTATATACGTGATAGATGAAGATAAATGTTTTTTACATGTTCGTTCCGTCCCTTCCTCAAAGAGCAATAGATTTGATACAATGATGCATTTCTCGAGTCGGTGAAGTAATAAAAAGATTACATGGTATTATTACTATTACTACAACAACTCCTTCAGGGTATTACACACACTTTTATTCATGGCCAGTTACTAGACTGGTGGTCGCAATCCGCGATATAAACCACACGACGACGCGATATTATTATACCGTATTTTTGTGAAAAAAAAATTGTTTGTGTTTCATGACACCTCAAGTGAGAGAAATAAATAGAGAAACGTCAAGTATAATTGGACTTTTCTCGCGTTGCGCTACGCTGTTATTTATATACACACGAATCTAAACTGGTAGAAAAGAACGGATAGTGTACGTGATCCCGTCTTTGTCTTCTTCTTTCTGGTTATTTTCATAAAGGATTTTCATTCGTTCGTTTTTTATGAGCATTTAGTGTTTTTGTATCGCTCGGCAAAGTTATTCATAAACAGGTTGTCAAAAGATGAGAGTTACAAAAAAGGGATTACTTTTGCCCGTTTCGTTTCATAGCGCTCAAGTCGTTTAGTGGCTCCTTCCTATTATATATGTCATCCAAAACCATTTATATTATAGTTTTGTTTGAATTTGAATATAAAGGGCTTCTTGCTCATCTCTTGTGAAGTGGCAAAGGAAACCGGTGTATTTTCTTCTTCTTCTTCTTCTGTAAATGAGAGCATGCATAATAATAATAGTATGCAATTGTGCTAAAATCCCGTGCAAACACAAAAAAAAGTACATGCGAAGGCATCCCCTTTTGGATACATACAACTTCTCTTCTGGCTCTGCGCGTATGCCTGTGTGATTCATTCAGTTTCGGTTTCGTGATGTGATTTTGATTTGTAGACATCTCTTTGTTGCGTACTTTTCACACTATTATTGGAAGTTACACCACTGGAACAATTTTCGGAGAAGGTGTGCGTTTGTCATGGGGACCCTCATGAGTTCGGGGGTATTATTGTATATAGCGATGTTGAAAAAGGAGGGGACGGCTTGCTTTTGAGCTTAGTTGTTTCTCGAATTTCACATCGAAAGCAAAGTTTCTTGTTGGGCTCGGTCCTCGTAATATCATCCTCCTCCTGTGCTTCAGTTTCGTTCGGTGTAGTTCTTGTTCTTATTGGATTTTTGTGCTCGGTTTACGGCTTAAAGTTTGTAAAAGAAAGGAAGAGAAAAAAGAAAAAAACTTTGTGAAATGTGATAACATGCTTGTCCGCGGGCGTCCTTTTTGTTTTTGTGAAGTTCAAGGATTTCTAATAAAAGCGTTTGCTTCAGGGCAGGGTTCGTCTAAGGATTTTCTGGTTGAGATACTTGAGATAGATTTTAAAAAATTATTACTTTAAAGCTACAAATGCTGTTGCACATGTTATATGAGCCACTGACCGAATTATTATGGAAATGCTTAATATGCAGGTAGTTCTTCTGATGATGATCGCGTGACTACGTAATATATATAAATAGAATAAGCTTTTAAAAAAAAGTTTTAAAATGAAGCACTGTAATGCTGCTGTTTTGAGAATAAATTTTTTTGCAAAAAAATTAGTTTTGACCTTATCCAACTTTCCAAAGCGTTTCTCGTAAAATGTTGAAGATTAACTATGATTTCGGAGAGTTGATTGTGATTGATGATGATATTTGTCGTGTTCGTGACTGAAACCTGGATTTTTTTGTTGCAGATGGGATTTCGCGGAGTGAGAACTTCCAAATTTCGACATGTATATGGTCAACCCGCTCGGAAGGAGCAAAGTTATGATAACATCAAGATCACAAGGAATGCTCATGACTGCGGATTTTGTGCAGTAAATCCAAAGTTCATAGGTATTGTGACGGAAGTTGCTGGTGGTGGATCGTTCCTGGTACTTCCACTTGAAAAGGTAAGTTGAGCTACCTATATAGACATCGACTCTTCTTCCTCTTTCTCCCATTTTCCAAGCATGATTATTTGTTGTTGACTGCTGACGTGATGACTGCGAATCTGCTGTCGAGTTTCTCATGATACTGGCTGAAAAGACGCTTTATGCGAATGTCAGTAGCCATGTACGATTTAATTACGTTGTCAATGCCATCATCATCAACATCATGTAAAGCATAAGTGGATGTCATTGTATTCCTCTAGTATGGTAGATTGGAACACCATAACACATTCAAAGTGACAGGGCATGCTGGAGCTGTGTTGGATATAAAATGGAACCCATTTAATGACAACATCATAGCGTCAGCCTCAGATGATGCTTCAGTCAAGATTTGGTATATTCCGGATGGAGGCCTTACAGCCAATTTGACAGACTGTCTAGTCGAATTGACCGGTCATAAGCGACGAGTGGGGTTTGTGGAGTGGCATCCAACGGCGGATAATATTTTAGCCACTGTTGGATTTGACTATACCGTAAGTTGATCAAACTGCTTATTATCCTGTCAGCCAATGTGTGCTACTAAATGTAGGTACTACTACCGGTATATTATGGTTTCTAAAGCTTGTTGTTGCGCTTATTGTTAACAGATTGTGATTTGGCATGTTACCAAAGCTGAAGTTGTTACCGTGATAGACTGTCATCCAGACATTATCTACAGTGTTGCATGGAATCGGGATGGATCATTGCTTGCAACAACTTGCAAAGACAAGAAACTGAGAATTATTGATCCTCGTACGGGAAAGGTTTTACAGGTACTTGGCGGAATACTAATAGCTATAGCTACTTATTGGCTTCATAAATTTTCATTGAGGAAGGGTTCTTCCCATGAAATTAATAGCACAAAGAAAGTAATTTGACAATTCGGAAATGTGTACTTTATAAAACTTTCCAGGAAGGACAATGTCATACGGGAACGAAGGCAAGCAAGGTAGTCTTCCTCGGAGATACAGGTCGACTGTTAACAACAGGGTTTGCAAGATACTCCGACCGTCAATTTGCTATTTGGGACGGGCGAAGTCTTGAAAAGCCATTGGCATGTGAAGTGATAGACTCCTCTTCGGGTGTTTTATTTCCTTATTATGATCACGATACGAGGATGCTCTATCTTGCGGGGAAGGGTGATGGAAACATTCGTTACTATGAGATTGTAGACCATCCTCCATGGTCGTACTACCTCAATCAGTTCCTGTCGGGATCTCCTCAGGTACGCGTTTCCCTTCCCTTCGTTCTCATATTACATAACATTAGCATCATCATTACCGTATCTAAATAGCAAATCAAGCCATTAGGCTAAACCAAGCATGTCCAAGAAATGGAAATTATTTGCTGAATTATTTTTGCACACCTATTTTGCGAGGGGAAAGAATCTTGAAAATGGTTTCCTTCCGGTACAATTCATATAGTTCACATTATGCATGCGCTAATGTTTCTCTTTCTTCTCTTCCCTTGTTTTTATGTCTGCTGTTAATGTAAACTGCGGCGTACCTACAGAGAGGGGTTGGATGGATGCCCAAGCGTGGTTGCGATGTGTATCGCTGTGAAATTGCCAGATTCTACAAGCTGCATACAATCAAAGGGTTGTGCGAGCCAATATCTATGATTGTTCCCAGAAAGGTAAGTGAACACAACATTTCAATTGCCTAATTAAGGTAGTTAATTAGCTTTGCCGCACGCAACGCAATCTGTTCCGTCTTTGACGAACCCAAACCTACATACGCTGATTAAGCGCGTTGATGATCTGTGCTGTAAAGTGGTCACTCATTTGTAAATCTCTTTTTTTTTAACAGAGTGATCAGTTTCAAGATGACATATTTCCTGATACCCCTGCACCCACACCTGCCACAACGGCCGTGGAATGGATGAATGGAGTGAATCGATCCCCTGTTTTCATCTCCTTGAAGACAGGTTACAAGAATAATAATATACCTATGCGTTTTGTTCTAGTTTCATTCACACGAGAGCCAGATCAGGCATTTATCCTCTTAATTTTGATGTTTAATAGGTGTGGTCGTAAAAACGCACAAGCCTGTGACCTATCAAGGAATTGACTTGGCCAGCAAATTGACTGATCGTAACAACGAAATGAAGTTTGCATTTCTATCTCAAGAAACTGTTCCAGACTATCGAACACTCGATGTAAGTCGATGTAATAATTCTTGTTCGTATAAATATACATTTTTTTTATCTTTAGTTTACTTACAAGCCACTTACTTGTTAGCCAAGTAGTGTTTAGTTTTGAAAGTAATGATGTGTGCATTGTAATATATGACACACTGGTTGAAACAAAACGTATACAAGTGTCCCACAAACACACGTGATAAATTGCATACCTACTCATCATAAATTGTGGAATTATGTCGTCGTTCGTTCGTTGTCATCAGTGTTCAGAGTGGGGTTCGCCAAGTCGTGTGGACCCCCATGCAACAATTGCGCATTTTGTCCGATTTTAAAAATCCTTTTCTTTTCAGTCAATCTCAGTCGCTTCGTCCAAACGTCGATGATTTTAGTCTTTCTGTGACGATACACGTATGTCCTAGTCCACACAGTGCTGTGCTCTGTGCTAGGTATTCTCCTCTCTGGATAAATTATTGTGACATGAGCTTGCTTGGAGTTTATATATATATTTTTTCAAAAAAAAAAGAATTCATTATTATATAGCTTGTAACTAATATCTCGTTAAAAACACTGGCTATCATAACATCTACGTCTTTTCTAATGTGCATGTTATATCTTTCCTCATATGCCGGATTGGTGTTATTCCGCCGACTAAAATGCGTTTATTTTTTTTAACAAAAGCTAAAACTTCCTTCAGGAAGGAGTTTCCTGGTGAATTAGTTAATTATCTAAACCTAATGAATCTTTATTATTTTTCTGCTATTTCTGCTTAAATTGCGCATGATTATAATATAGCAGCGTCAGTGTCTTTCTATTAATTGGCATGCATGAATTATTTTCCCACTAATACTCGTTTCATTGATTGAGTTATCAAAGCTTTCACTTGTTCTGTTCGTTTTCATTGTGACACATGATTTATCGCAGGGAGACAGTTCCTCGGTGGAGCGATATGATGACAGGGATGAAAGTGAAGAGGAAGAAGATTCAGAAGAGCAAGATGATGATGATGATGACGACGATGAGGATGTTGATGTTGACATCGAAGCTCGAGATGAAGATTCTGACGAACGTGATGATAATATGGTATATGATGATTGTGATAGCGGAGTCAACACGGACATGAGTCTGGTCACAGTTCCACCACGCTCTCCAAGTCCCAGCCCGCACAATCCCCTGAGGAGAACAGCGTCTACGAAAATCATTCATCTAATTAATTTACTACAACAAGAAGCTAGCAAATATGATTTGGTACTAACATGCTACAACAACAACATCTATTGCTAGTACTACTACATGGCATGCATGGCTTTTTTTTTGGATGTGGCACTATATAACATATCTTGCATTTGCATGCATTAACAAGCTTTCACTATAATTTTTTTTATTGTTTTACATTTTATCTTGGTTTGGGTTTGGACTTGCTATGATCGTCACTGCAAAATGTAAAATGCTCAGGAAGTAAGTTATAACTTATTACTCTGTGTATCACTCACTCACACTATATACCTATGTATAATGCAAAATTTAACAAAGGAATTTGTGAAACGGCACGTTGTTGTTCAAGAACCTGTAAAAATATTGAATGAGATGAAAGTGTACATACATACACAACCTGTACATAATGAATGTCATGTTGGTCAGTCACCATGTGGCGACATTGTAAATACTTTGCAGTTTTGAAGTTTTTTGAATGGTAGTTGAACTTGTTGATGTACATGAGCATGATATGATTCTTTCCACAGAGCCGCGAGAAGGAGAACAAGGAGAAATGGGAAAAGACTTGGATGAACCAAGCAGTTCAGCAACGGAAAGTTGCAGCAATTGTGTCACAACTTCAGAACACCGGATCCACGCCGAATTTAACCTCGCAACCTGCTGTTAGCAAGCTAGAGCCGAATATGGAAAATATTAAAAACCTACAGAACACACAAGAACTAATAACATTTGATGATGTAAGATTTTGAATCGATAATAATAATATCCGGTTGATGGTGTGCTTGTGTGTTATGATGTATACTTATTCCCAATATATTGTCATATATATATAATATGCTCTCCTACTTTCAGTTCCGAAGTGGTTACATTAAGAAATGTCTCGAGGTAGAAAGACTCCAACTGATGATGGCACTGAAAGACAAGAGGATCAAGGAACTTGAGGCGCATATCGAGGTGTTGACCAGATACAAAGGACAATAGGCGGGGGAAAGCATCTCAAAAATTGATGAAAGCAATTTCACATAATCACGAAATCCATTTCCAGAGTACCTTCCTAGTCATCAATTATCAATTGTTTAATTTCTTCAAAAACCTGCCATTCATTATGTTACTGTACCGTCGCGTCGTCAGGAGAAAGGCGGCGAACAGAGAGCAAACTTTACTTTCCCATTCACCATTCATGTAGTGCATGTAAGATGAAAATTATGTATATTATGTACATAGGTATATATATATCAAGAAGACGAAAGCACAATCTGCCGCCGCCACCGCGCCGCTCGTTGTTATAGTTCCAATCAAACTCTAGAGGCAGTTATATACTTTTCACAAAAAAAGCAGGCAACCTTAAAAACTATCTATTAGAACAATCTCTGAGCTTTGTTGATATACTGCACAGCAATTAAAATGCCTAAAACAAAATAATAAACCTATATCACTCCAAGTGCTGAGAACAATGATAATGATGATATGAAACGACGTTGGTAGTGCACAAATTATTTACAGACAAGATAATAATATCTATAGATACAAATTCTAATTTTTATGTTGGTGACTTTCTACTATTTTAAATTGTTAATGGTAGAGTTACTCTCTGAAGAGCAAACTATGATTATTATTATTACATAGTTATATTTGCCTTGGTTTCCCACGTACGTGTGAGTTATTTAGATTTTTGTATAATATCACTCGACGTTTGGGTTGCTTTGTGAGAAATAATGTCTTATTTGACATGTAGAGGTTAAGTTCAATGATTTATGATATTTTTAAATTTGATGCTACTCAGCTCTTCGCTCAGATATAAGCTACTATACGTACATGTAATTATTATGCTTTCATAAAAAAACAACTTGAACAATGTTGATTAGCTTTGACAACCGTAATGAACAAGTGTTTCTTTACAGCTTTTATGTTGTGCAAAGGAAAGGTTTCTAAATTTAGTTGACCAATATTTTATACCAGTTTAAAAGAAGAAGAATAAATTTATTATATGTTTGCTGCTTGATGGGTGAATTCAAAAGAAAAACTTGGAGACATTCATTTAATTTTAACTCATTCCAATTCCGGTTTATTGCTAAAATTTCGTCAAATACACACAGCGCATATTATCTACACACGTAATAAATAATACTAGTTTTCCATATCTACATTCACAATTTTGATTATTGATCTATTCACATATCAATACTATTACACTTACGATTAGTATACTGCTATCGAGACTTGCAAATTGAAAGATATCCGATATCTCATAAATAAAATGTATCTGTTAAACAGCAAGCTGTCGTGCAACTTTGATTTACCCAAACGTTTCGTTTTTATAAGAATGTATAAAGTTTCATCCTGGATCTAGCGAACAAACCTCAAGATAACAATCTGCATATTTACTAGTTTCGGCTTGAAATATTTTAGTTAAAAAAAACCCTCGTGGAGGGTTTTTTTTTAAACTTTAAACTTTTTTAAACTTTGTTTAAAAAAACACCCAAACATACCGGCTCTTCCATGTCCAACGCAGGAATGGAAAAACGTTGAAGCACAAGGATGTATTGTATAGACTTTAAGCTATTACGTTTTTCCTGCAATTAATTCGCGTTAGGATTAGGCGTTGATTATACAATAATAATAATAATAATAATAACAAGGACAGTAAAATTTCACGATAATATTGACAGTGGTGGTGCTCATGTCCGCTGTGACTTCGTTTAATTCTTTCTAGCATTCGCTTATAAGTATTTATGTATCGATCGAGAATATCGTGATTTTAGTTTGGTTCTGTACGATAATAGACGGAAAAAGTTAAACCTACCTATGCATCTTATATATCTGCACTACTACACATAACACAATTATGATGGGAAGGATTTGCCTGTAATAAAGAGTAGGTTACTTATCTGTTATAACTTACTGACAATTGATTAAGCAATGATGCTCCGGATAAATAAATTTGCGCAACCTATTCGAAGTCTGTAGCCTATATCCAACTTTGCACTTCCTTCAAATACGTTGGGCAACGAGATTGGATACGGTTTACAGCAACACTTATCCTGCAATGATAACACAAAGATATATTGTTAAAAATTATGAATGTTCAATGTCAAATATTGTTCCATTCAAAAGAACTAAACCAAAAGGCCATGTAATGCATACCCTATCAATTGGCATAAATTCTCCACAGTTATTGAGGATAAAGTCATCCAGTCTCTTGGAAGTCAGCTCATGCAATTCTAGAAGGCGTTCAGTGGACGCGGCGTTGCAACCGACGGGTGCACAGTCCATAGTTTTAAAACCAAATAGTATGTCATTCACGTAAATCCCATCTGCAGAGTAATTCAATATCTCCCAACAAGCGGAATGAGAATTATAAAACATCTTCGCGTGCTTCTTGTTTATACGATTGCACTTCACAAAATCTGTCAACTTCCAATCATTGTCAGCATCGCTCCCAATCCACACACTGCTCTGCCTGATTTCTACCACTTTGCCGGTGTTTTCTATTAGAAAAACAATAGTTGGTTGTGTTGAGGTTGGTGGATGTAGGTTTGATGCAATTTGATGAACCTGTCAAAAAATATCCACATATTAAAAGTTGAAAAAAAATTAGCACTTCATAGCAATAATAATAATAATGACAACTTGACAACCCACCTGTCCATTCGATTTCTGCCTCTCTTTATATGCCAGTTTACGACGTAATTTCTTTAACTGCTTGGCCGCTAAACGGTTAACCATCTTGCGCGGAAGTGTCTTAACTATGTCCAATTGACGGGATGGTGCGGCATCGGCACCAGGTTGACTCTTACGTGGTACTACTGGTGCTTGACTTGGCTGGCTACTCGAAGGAATCGTTGAAACCGTTACTGGGTCAGTGTTCACCCCAATACTGTTTTTGACAGCCTCAACCAAATATTTCAAATTCGGACTAGGTCCGGCGTACACATTGGCATTAATGTCATCATGCAGAGAGAGCTGTTGATCCAAATCACGCACTTCCTTCAAGCACGTTTCAACATCTGCATTTCTAGACCCGGCATTCTTTGTGGCTAATTCACTACAGGACTTAGATGTGGAGGGCGTCGACGACGTAGTATTTCCTTTGAGAGATTCAACTTTCTTCGACTTTGGCTCAACATGGTTATTAGACTTTTCTTTTTCTAGTGTTATAAGCTGGTGTTTCGTGCATTCCTCCGCCAATAACATTAAGGCATGGAGTTTTTGTTCATCCGAGAGAGCCTTTGTATATGTTGCAAATGAAGATTGTGCTGACGTGCTGGGAAGTGCACAATTTATCTTAACTTCCTCCTGTCGATCCATTTCCTTCTTGGTATCCTCAAACTCCTTAAGTTTCAAACTGGCCTTAAATTTCAAACACTCCAACTTGGCTCGTTTCTCAATGATAGTTTTTGCCGCCGGCAGATATTTCATAAAAATCTTCTCTCGGTATTTATCCACAGCTTTTATCACCTTTTTTTTAAGAAAAAAAATTATTTTAATCAAATGAGCATTACATGTATCATGTAGGTCAACCTGAAACGAACATTCTTTATTATTGCGTGCTAATAATAATTTATCTTTTAAAGTTTGACTTACATCCAGTCGCGATGTTTCCATTACGCAAGCCTGATCAAAAAGAGAGAAAAATTAGTGTTAATCAAATAGTGAGCACATTTGAATCGGTCGGAAGTAAAATTGAGGGTGCTACTTACTCCGGCTAAAGTGTTTAATCCTCCGAATTTATCTGGGTTATATGGTAAGCATTTCTTGTAAGAGACTTGTACCAACGGAGGGATCTATAAAATATTTTTAACAATTTTTTTGACGTCAAACAATCTGCTATCAATTCCATTTTGCTGCCATATTGTACACATACCTATGTGACTGCTGCCAGCAATTACTAGCCAGTAAGTACTAGTAAATTATTAATAAAAATAATACCTCAGCTGAGGGGGTCAATGGGAGCGGACGCTTCCTGCGAAACATGGGATTACGTCTACTTCCTTTACGTAAGAAGTCTAAAATGACGGCGTTTCTGTTAACCGGATTTCTCATATTATCCCAAATTTTGACCCGTTCGGATAGAGCTATGGAGGTCAGCTGCGTTGATTCTAGATATGGTTCCGCGTGCAATGGACATAGCCAAACTGTCGCTGGGATTGTTGTCAGCGGTGGGTCAACACAGTCCAGATGAAAAAACAAGTCACATTTGTCGCATTGTATCAATGCTCCCACTCGAGCCGACCTATAACACAAATAGGTACGTACCTTTTAAAATGAATCTAATCTAACCACATGGTCGACATGGCTGATGATGTTGAACATAATGTGCGGCGTAATTGCTAAGTGGATGAGATGTATAAATATGTGATTATGGTATATTATTATAAGCCTTGTTTCACAAACCTTTGACAGTGATAGCAATAAGTGACAGGTTTCGGTACTACCCCATTTTCCGCTTCAATGACACCCGTTCGGAATCGCCCTTTCTTTAGCATATGTCTACTTGTCCCTATTTTCCCATTAAATTGAAATTGTGATTATGGTGTAAATATATTGATCAGGACAGTTCTTGACAATTGGGGCTTCAAAAATAGCAACATCATACATAACTAACATACCTGGGAAGGGATAATCGTACGCTGGCATTTCCTTTGGCAATTTGAATTGCACAGGGTTTTGTACCTGCAGCTGCGGAAGACACGAACCGAAAAATTTGTTAACTGTAGATACTTCCGCTTCAGACTCTGGTGAATTTTCCTCCTCTAGTGGATACTCACATTCAAACTTTAACTATAAAAATCATGGAGCAAAAGATCATAAAAAACTTTAAGTAAAACAATGTGGATCAATGCAATGTCACTAATATATGTTGTATAAAGTATTTATATTACCACACTCAATCTACACTTTTTGCATTTCCAGTTGACGCCAATACTTTCAAAGTCCTCGGGAGGTAACGGCGGGTCATCACATATGGCGTGGTACGCTGCAGGGCATTTATCACAGTACATGAGACATTCGCCCTCCCCACAAGCTTCACAGACATCTCGATGGAATCCCCTCTGAGGCTTCTTCGATGGCGGTGGTTGTGTTACGTTGGGATTCTTTTTGTCGTTGGAACTCGGCGGGGCCGTTAGCCAGTTTATTTGCTACAGATGGAGATTGGAATACAAAACTGTTTTTACTTCACCACGACACTTGACACATCTGCTGACTTTCTCTTTATTGTGAAGCCATTCTAAATTGCGGTCGTATTTGCTGTACTACAAATGAAGAGATTATTGGGATTCAATCTGATGAAATCATAAAACTTACAGCTTGAATGTTATACTCTGATGGCACCACTCCGTAAATGACAGCCTCCCCCTCTTGACCTTTCCCGTTGGCAGAATTATTTCCAGCATTCTTTCCTCCAGTAGCTCGAAACTTTTTAGAGTGGCTC
This sequence comes from Dicranocentrus wangi, assembly GCA_036850665.1. Lineage (NCBI taxonomy): Eukaryota > Metazoa > Arthropoda > Collembola > Entomobryomorpha > Entomobryidae > Dicranocentrus > Dicranocentrus wangi. The sequence continues at coordinate 44,203 of JAANSN010000086.1, read as the reverse complement.
CCCTTGCAGCTTACTTGTTTTACCTTCTTTTTACCCATGATTGAATATTTCCTGTAATGACAAACCAAACGCCAACAAAGGTAAGTTTATTTATTAAAAATTACGCCTGTCTTAGAGAACTATCAACTATGGTAGAAGCCCAAGATTACACAATTACAATAATATATTAGTTTACTTTTTCTACAAACTCATAGTAGTGGCCGGCGACTGCTCAGTTTTAAAGAAAGAGATGGAGATCTCTCTTCGGTTTCCTCCACTTCCAATTTGAAGCTTCAGCTAGCTGGGACTCGACTGCTGGGAATGGGATGCTTGTTGGACCTGGTGCATTTTGAAGACAAATGAATGAGAACAACCACATATTTTACATTCTAAACATTAGCACCAAGTGTCAACTTTGGCGCAAGCACGAGCACTCTATGCGGTAACTCTCCTACCGCACGACACCCCAAGCGGTCTTGAACAAAGTAGGGGTGCATCATCCCTTCTTCCGTCGCATCGTACAGTGTCTCCGAGGCCAGTCCCCGGCCCCAGCGGTGGCTGCTGACCCCCCAACGCTGGGTTGTCAGAAGGATTTTGGAGTGATTAACTAAGCAGGAAAAAGCAAAAGTGAAGCAATCAGGATTACAAAGGTGCAAGGTGCAAGAGACAAGAAGACTAGCAGCAGCGCAATAGCGCAGCGCAGCGTAGAAAAAATAAAGTGGCCATAGGCGGCCCGTTACAGCAATAAGGTTTTTTAATAGGAAAATTTGTGCTTACCTGATCTAGAAGAAAACATACCATGTCCAATTTTTGGGTTATCTATAAATCCTCTCAATTAGCCAATCCCTGTTCTCGACATCGACTCCAATGCCATGATGACCTACGCTGTGGCTGTTATTCACATTTCTGTACGACCGTAAGCTGGATGACCAGCACCGTTGAATTGATTGTATCATCATCACTTTCTGTAAAATATAAATCCAGTTATCTTATGCCAACTTTGAATTTTATGGTTAGATTATAGATTTTTTAAATACTCCAGTTTCACGCCTCTCGTAATTTTCAGCGTCAAAGCGATTTCCAGATATAACTTCTGCATATAAACACAACGCCAAAATCAGGTGGAGGAAACAAAAATATAAAAAAAAAATGATATTGATCATTTTTGGCAGATTAGCTCCTTTGGGGTTTCACCCGCGCCGATGCGATTTCTAGCACATAATATGCTGTAGCATAAAGTTTCTCATGTCTTTTGACAATACTGTCACTGTAGCATAATTTCTAAAGGGAAACTGGATGCTGTAGCATTAACCTTATGGACAAGGTTAGGTTAGGCTGGTAGAGGGATTCCCCGATGTAGCATCGCATCACTCACATTTCAATTGGTGCTATAAGTCGGATCGGCGCGGGCGAAACCTCAACGGTGCTAATCCGACCAGGAATTGAGCTATCAGAGCTATCATCTGTTGTCTGTCCATACTATTACCTCCTACCCTCGGTGGTAAGATTTCCTATCTTACACAACAACAACACAACCTAACATAACCGTGGACAATATTTAGAGATGTTGCGGGGGGGAGGGTTAAGAGGAGGTTGCATGACGAGGACGATGCGTGGAGAGTCGGTAATATCATGATATATATATATCATTATTGATAACCCAATACCTTCCTCGGATTGATTACCATTACTTACTACTACTGCCGCTAATTAGTCAAAGTCAAGGATCATAAAGTTTTGGTGAGTAAATATTCCGTGAACAAAAACTAACGACCTACGATAAACTAAAAAAAAATAATGAGAAAGTCCACTTTATCCACTCTGGAGATAGATAGGAGGCAAGCTCAACTCCAGAGTTGAGAGCTATTTAATAGTTTATTTACAAACTATGGAACTAACTGACATGATAATTATGAAACCGCACGAAAGCCTTTTGGTTGTCTGACTGATGATGTGATGATCATATTGAACATTGAAGTTTGACTCTAGTATTATTAGAAAACTAGCTATATAGATAAATACGCCAGCTAGACAATTTAGATATATTTTTATGGTCCACAAACAATTAGCTAGACATTTTTCCAACTTATATAGTAGTACAGAAAATTAAATTAAAAAATATTACAACTTTCGCAACAACAACCGTCAACCGTAGGGTCATTTCATTTCATTGGGTCAGGCTAGAGAGAGACTTTAAATTTTCAACACATTTCATACTCGCAGTAGTCGCATGCTACAAAGGGCGACGTATGTATGTATTTTCTAAAAACGAAAAGGATTGAAAGAAAACGTTTTTTTTTGTCTGGTGATACTCCAAAATCCAATTGCCAAATAAACTGCACACAAAGACGAGAAGACGTGTAAAAGAAAGAGCTCTATCGTGTTGAAGGAAGCTTACGATTAGTTGTGATGTGAACGTGTTTTTGTATAAATATGGTATTGAATTGAGCTACTACTACTCGTGGTGGTATATATGGGCAAGTTCAGGGAGCAGCGGGAATAATGGGACGCTTTCACTACTACTCTCAAGGTCCTGGATATTGATGTGAAACCCTGCCTGATCCTCTGCTGCTGATACAGAACAGAATAGGTATATCGCAATATATCGCATTGATTTAGTGATATTATAGACCTCCACCACCGACCTCTGCTGCTGCTGATAAATCTGATGTATGTATTTTGTACTATTTATGCTACATGATATATATGATATTCATTCGTTACGCTATTCGTATACTTTACTTACACGCGTAGTTAAAGTTACATGCTACATTACAAAGATTTCTCTTCTTCAATTGTCAGTAGTAATAAGCACGGCTTTTTTTGGGTTAGTGTTAGTGCCATGCATTGCTGCATCTGATGCACATGCAGGCAAAAAGAGAGAGAGAGAGAGAGTCAGTCAGTCAGCAAGAGTTCCATTCCAAGTTCCAGTTTCCAAAAAAGATATAATAGGTATAAATATATTATATCCGAGTTTTGTTCTTTTTGTGCACCTTTCCCAGGACACTAGGTTGAGTGAGGTGCTTATGCAGTAGGAAGGAAACTACATAATATATTTATAATATAAAGGGCAAAGTGTTGGTTTTGTGCGAAAAAAGGAGGTAAGATAATAAATAAGGTACGTGTATTTTATAATGATTGATTATGACTGTTGACTGTATGCTCATTCTGGTAATTAAAAAGTTGTTTGCCACTGATGATGAATGAACCAACAATGAGTTGAAAAATTACATTGAATTAGAAACAAAGATTTATATATATATATATATTGGAGTGTGTAGTAGTCAGGAGTGGTTGCAGCCGTTGCAGGTTGAGATAAAATTCCAACTTTCAGGTAATATATAATATACAACTCTGACAGTGCCAACAACTAGATTGATTAGTATAATTTGCTGTCCTCTCGTCTCATTTATTAAATTAGTGACTCATTTACTCCTTCCTGTTTGTCATTACCTTGTGTATTTGTTAATACGTCGTCATCGTCATCGTTTGTAAACGCAAACTCGTAAACTTTTTCGTTTGTTTTCCTTATACATAATAATTAATAACAATATCAAATATATCTCTAGGTTTATCTCTGTATCTCCATAATCTCCAGTAGTTCTGTGTTATCATCATGTAATAATGCATTCGTTAACATCATGTTGTACATGTCGGTCTGTAGTAATCTGTTCGGCAATCGGACGAAAGGAAGTTCACTACTGTCAAAAACTGTCGATTTACAATTAATTATATGTCATCATGATGAGTCATTCATGATGCATGAGATAAGAAACATTCGACTTTAAATCACAACTTATTATTACCCACAAGCTAGCATTTTATATTCCCTCGTTCGTTAGCTCGTCGTTGAGTTATTGTGTACTGAGGATGACTGGTGGTGACTTGACTGGAGTGTTACTAGTGTCATATAGAATAATAGAGACTGGAATAATACTACCTTCAGTTAAATACCCTTTTTTTCTATTGCTATTTATTTAGGTATTGAAGAAACTCCAAAGAAACAATGCCAATGCTCAGTCGACTTGCACAGAATGGACTGTCATCATCAATTGTATTCCGGTCTCAAGTAATTCGTAAGTTGTTAAAATTTATATTCTACTAATTTGCACTCTTCGCCTTCTAAAACTCATAAAAACTAAAGTAAAGGAAAACTAAAGTGTCGACATTTTGTTTCCTATTTAGAGCAACGACTGGAAAAATCGCTTAATTGCAATGTACTTGTCAGCAGCGCTGTCAATGCAAATGCGTACTCCAGCTCCTCACCTGTCAACAACAAGATCAACATATTTGACGTTCAAAGGAGGTCTCCATTTTTTCAAGGCCTGATAAATAATCAGAATTTTTCTGTAACTGCGCAACACTGCGGAGATGCTCTCGCTGCTGAAGGGATAAGCAAAGCAAGGCGCCTGGGGGAAGAGGAGCCTCGCTGGTTCCATCGCTCTCCCACAGAACGGCTCGAGAATCCGGCGTACACGTACCTGAAAAACCATCCTGAATATGAGAAAATGTTTTTCCATCATGAGGTTCATAAGCGGTTAATCACTGAAGATGGCAGGCTTACGGATGACGGTGAGGTAGAGGTGAATCCTGCCGTAAAGCGGTTTATAGATTTATGCAACACGAATCCCGAGGAGCCCATCACGGATCCAAAATATGAGCCCGTTTTTGACGATCTCATTAGCCAGAGCTCTCTGCTCACGGATGTCGAACTGTTGTTGATTTACTATAATCTTAGAAGATTTCCAAAGAAGCCCAGAGCAAAAGACAAAGCTTACAAGAAGATTTGGCAACCTTTAGATGATCTATGTGTACACCGCTTGCAACAAAAAGCATGGACCTTGGAGTACATGTTCAATTTAGCAGATCTCATTTATTCCGCTGATTTAGCTACCGAGTCTAAGTTTCACTGGGAATTGGTTAAAAAGTTGTACCGTAGAGTTGACCATTTGTCGAAAGAAGAGTTCATCAGAATGATGTTCTCATTTGGAGGTGTGAAGTCCTTGCCAGACACCTTAAGTATTTATAATGTTGAATACAATCTACCCAAGTTCATTGATGAACTGTCGTCTGAGGAAATAGCTGTAATTTCGGTGGGATTTTTGCGAACAAAAACTGTGGTAAACAATCCCCAGGTTTTGGTAAAGATGTTACAAACTGTGTCCAAAGATGCTGACCGACTCCCATCGCCATGTGTGTCAGCCGTTGCAAAGGCAGCCACGTTATCTACGATGACCTGTCCAACGACAGACATCTACGAGTTTTTGGACGCGTTTGTATCAGAAGTATCACGAGTAGACTTTCATGCTTGCGCCTCGTTGGTTCTGTTGGCGACAAAGTCAAGAGTTTATCATGGGAAGCTTTTGGAGGAAGTTGTGAAGAGGGTAACAGGAACTGTGAACTTGATGCGCACAAAGGACATTGACTACATTTGTTCAGCGCTTACAATTTTCAACATCGATTGTCCCGAGTTGTATAGTGAGATTATCGGAGAATTTGAAGCGCGGTTCCGAACCCTACCCATGAAGGTCTTTTGCCACACAAACGGACGGAGCTTAATTAATATTTTGCACCATCTCAGCATGCGCAATGTATATCCCACGGAGCTGATTTCGTTGGCATTGTCAGAAGAGTTTCTTGGTCGAACCTATGGTAAGAAGATATGTAGTAAAGACGTTAAATTGTGCAAAACTTGACTATATGAGTTGTTGGCTATATGACTATTCAATTGATTGATGTATTTTGTGATTACTTCCTGCAGGCAGATCAATGTACACTTACGCACAAGAAGTACTTCTGCTGGACATATGCACATCTTTAGAAGCTGAGAATTATACAGGACCTCATCTCTCGGGGAAGTTTCAAGGTTTTCTGACTAAAGTAAGATTTAACATGTGAATTGTGTATATATTATTATTATTATTATTAATACGACTGGATTGAAGGTAATTATTACCTTTTCATTTTATTTAAATCAGAAAAACATGCTGTGGATTGCCGAGGAGGAAAAAGCTTCATCATCAGGATATCAAACTATAGCTAGATTTATGCTTGAAGTGTGTATTAATTCCCTGGGAGGAGCCGAGTTTTGCCATTTGTGCAATGTTGTGCCACCTTTCAGAACAATTGGTAAAACTAAAGCAAAAATCATTAAAACAATATCGATACTATCCTTCAAAGTTTAATAAAATCTTAAAACACAGGGGTGGTATACTGTGTAAGAGGAAAAGATCAACAACCAGTAGCAGTACCAGAAGAATTTGTGTCCATTGACGACTTTAATATCAAATACATTCCTGAGTCGGAGGAAACCAGTGACAATAAAGTCAAGTTTCATGCTTTGGTATTATTTCCAGGAAATCAAGTAACCCTTAATACGGGTGAACCTATGGGTAAGAAAAAAGTGAAACTTGAAAATGTAGAGATATTCTCCCTGATTCAGCATCTTGTACTACTGAAGAATAATATTATGTAATGTACATTTTTCTTCGTTTTATCAGGAAAAGCACTCATGCACTGTCGGCAAATGGAGAAAATGGGGTTTCAAGTTCATCCAGTAAGCGAGCACATTTAAAAAATTTTCATTGCAGCTCATCTCATGTTTTATTCACTGTTTCATGTTGCATTTAGATTTACTTGGGGATGACAGTAACAAATCCAATGGAAATGAAGCAAGTCGTTTCAGAAATTCTTGGAAGGCCTGTACCTGATGAGCCTAAGATTGAGTAGTTCGATTTCGATTAGTAAACGTCGTCGCGGTCATATAATATTCTTGTCGTCTTAAAGTCATCACGGAATTAGTAAACTTTGTAGTCCGAGTTAATAGTCTGGTTTATAGTTTTTCATTTTTCATGTAGTTTAAATAATTTACAAGTTCATTGTTACGAATTGCTTCACTATGACTTGACTCATGTACCTCAAGTCACTCATTACTAATTATAATCATATTATTAGTGCTGCTGTGTTGCGCTCAGAATTTTGATTATCAAAGACTGTTGATACTTATTTATGAATAAATCTACTAACTTTAGCTATTCAAAAGCGACTATTTGTCTTTTGCTATGTGATGAGTCTATGGAACGAGAGAACTCCCGACCTATTTGAACATATATTGTACCATACGATGCGATCATTTACTGGCAGTTGGCCCTGGCGCTTGACACATACCTATGTGCATATCTTACCAACTGTGCTGTGCATGTCTCAATATATGATTTGTTGAATCTTTTAGTTACGCCAGAGACTTTGGGCGTATTTATACATTGTCTGCATGTCATCGATGATGCGTATGCGTATTAGTGTCCAAAATACGAAATTAATCGGATACGTTAATTAGTAAAGTAAAGTAATGTATATCATGATGGCTATAGCACCTGCATCTTGAACTTTGAATAGTATTTATTTTTCAGTAAACATACTGGAAAGATGACTTTGATTATAAATGTTTGGTAGTAGTTAAAACAATGGGGTAAACTTATATTACCTCATGCTCCGTCTAGATCGTGTCATAGGTAAATTTTATAATTTTAGAGGAAATCCGTAAATCCACAGTAAATAGTAACACAATACACACATATATATCTGCACTTTGCCTTTCCGTAAGCACTAACCGATTGTGAGTTAAGATTGTTAGGAAAAATTCTTCTGATTAAGGGAAGGCTATTATGGTTACGTCTACGTATCCTGTATAATTTTATTATGATTGCCTGTCCATCGACTTGACAGAAAGTCATACAATCATATTAACATTGCTACGTAGCCTTCTTCCTTCGAGTTATCTAATCTACCAGGGAATTCCCTGCGGTTGGCAGATACACTTTTCATTGTGCAAATTCGTTTGAATCTTAAACCAAACCTTTTGCAAAAATAATATCTACAATTTTAAAGTTTTTGATTTTTTCCCTGTACATGAAATGCCTATTGAATGGTACATGAAAGATTTTATTGTCAAATTTAGTGGAGAGCAATAAGTAAAATCCCCTGGTAAAATTTTCGGCGATTTGCAATATAGAAGTGCACAAATGTATGCACAATTTGAAATTGGATTTAAGAATAAAGCAATCCTTTGCACTAATTACAAAATCATAGAATATTAATTTAGTATCATTCACATTTCACACAATATGTTGAATAAGCACAATGAAATTGTCTCAACGGACCAACCACAGGGCAATAGTTTCTTTATAAGTTCACATTGAAATAGAGCTCCTTACTTTAGCAACAATAGAATGACCAAACTCGTTCCAATTTCGTTTAAATGGAAAATTGAGTACATTGAGTTTTAAAAGTATAAAGTACATTTACATAATATTAAACTGTCACAGACAGTTTTAACAACTCTAATGATACGGGCAGTCAAACTTATTTATTGAGTTCTCATTTCTTGCCGCAGGCATTGTTTGAACGCTTCCCATCCTTCGTTTTTCGTGTAAAGCTGAAATAAATTTCAGTTTATTTAAACATTAATTTAGAAGGGAAATGCATCACCTAACCCTGTATAAGTAAATGTGCGATATACTGAAACGTACCTTAAAACCTCGATGTAGCCTGTCCTTCATGACACCAATGAATTCGCGGTGACTCAAATGGCCGTCATCATCCTCGTCAAATATTTGAAACACCGTTTCAACTACATGAGGACTGAGATCCGTTCCCGTGCATATTCGTACAGCTCTTCGGAATTCATCTTGCGATATGGGTCTGTCAGCCAAGGTATACATTCGCATTGCAACATTAAAGTCATCCAAGTTGTTCAAAAATTGACAGAATGCACGAAATTCTAAAAATGTAATCCCTTGCTCCAGTTTAATGCGGTCGACTAAACGCTCCAGATAAAGTTCGTATCTATAAAATAAAATATTCACGCAGGTTGTTAAATCCATAATCTTGAGTTGTAACCAAACGTTTCAGTCAAAATCTACTTAAAGGGTTACTTACTCTTCCGTTTGTAGGTAAGTATATCGTAATAATATCTTGGCAAAGTCTACTTGTGATATTGTATCCAAACCCTTGGAAAATTCGTGGAACTCCAACTCCTGAACTTCTGTTTGTAAATCTTCCATAAATCTATATAAGTTATAGTCGCAAGTTGACGTCACGTCACGTCTACAATACATTGGAAGCTTATATTTAAATTCAAAACCAACTATGTAAAGTGTACTTTTTAAAATCTTCATAGCGAATCTCTCGGTTTCCCTTTGGCCCGAAAAAGTGCACTAGTAATGTTGTATCAACCAGATGCCTTCGCTGGAGGCCTCTCTCGTCATCAACCAGAGCATCATTTAGCTCTTCCTTGTCTGACTTTTTTGGCGTTCCACTGCCATCTTGTCCGCCCTTGGGATCCGATTGTGAGTCTTCCCCACCTTCACCATTTTTAGCAGCGTCGCCGCCCTCTTCTTGGTTCAAAAGGCCTCTTTTGTCTTTCCATGCCATGCTAAAAATCTTTTCCAGCTATACATCCAGTCCCAAGAAAGATTAGTTTCTAATATGACATATAGTTATAGTTGTTTTAGTACACAAAATTCACACAGAAACAAAGGTATACATCACATTCCGACATTATCGGAGGAGATTAGAAAGTACAACATAAGCAATGGCAGAAAAAATAAAGCATAGGAAACAAACGAAATATATCAAATAGAAACGTAAAAAAGGTTCAAGTATAAAGGAAGCAATGAGTAATCCAGTTTTGCTAATTAATACTGTTACAGTTACTATAAGAAAACTAAGTACATTCTACACCATTTAACACAAAGTAATACAAATGAACCTACCTCGCCGTATTACACAAACTTAAGACATACAACAGCAGTAGCACGTCAAACCGTCAAAATTATATATATAGATATAAATTTTACGAACACCACCGGCTAGTTTTGCAATAGCTTGATTATCAACAACAAGTTGTAGACTGTAGGTATAAATAAAGCACATTAAATTAAAAGTCAACAAACGAATAAATACCAAATATACCACACAGTTAAAATAAAATAAAAGCGAGACACCCACCCTTCACCGTCTGAACCGAAATTCTGAAAAAATGACACCACACCATCTTAAGGGCTTAATTTGGACAGGACAGACTCTCAGGCTTGGCGTGTAATAAATATATTTTGGTGAAAGATTGGAACAAACAATTATGACTCCGTTTTTTTTAAACAGTTGTTAATGTACAAAAAACGGACTTAACAGTTCATTCGGGATTAAAAATGATTTTTTTTATACATATGGGTCAACAAGACCATTAAAATGTGAAAAACCATTTAACAAAAGAGTACAGCAAAATGGGACACCTTTTCAGAAGTGGACGGCAGGGATATCTCGCCAGACGAGAGAGTATTTTCTACCATATGAACCAAATTACGTACGAAAACTTGCATGTTTTGAATGACTGATTCTTGCTTATAGGAGTGCATGGGGATCAGGTACATTAGCTATAGAAATCATAATTAAATATCATTTTAACCAATACATTTGAACATAAAAAAATATAAATGATTGTTACATATGGTATACCACAGGATTCCATGCTTTCTTTTCTACCTCTTTCCTAATCTAATAACATGTAGGTAAAAACAAATTGTTATATATGTTGTATTAGTAATAACAATGCGTCTAAAAGCTTATTGTGTCGTTGATTATATAAAATCACCACCATTACCAATATCTAAAAATGCATATACTTAAGAAAAACTCTCTAACTGATAATAAAGATTTGTTTGACATACTCTAACTAAATGATTCTAATTGCACATGATACAGAAACAGGACAACAAAAATGACTTGAAATGATACTATGAGAATTAAATAATAATAATACTATTTTCTTCAATTGCGACTTAAAAACGGTATATATATATAGATATAGATTTTATCAAGAATATAAATAGATTCTACTTATTAAAACTGAACTTGCGTCTCATATGGACAATGGGATGTAAAATACAGAGGAGGATGCTTTTTTGCAAAAAGTTGGAAACTTACAACGAGAAACTCGTTCTTGTCAACTTTTTCGTTGCCATCAGTGTCAAACATGTTAAAGGCTATACGAAATCCGGTTTGTGGCTCTAAAACAAACGGCGTGTTATCACAATCTCCGAGCCTTCAACAAGTCTGTATAAATTTTTGTAATTAGTAAAGTTTAGTAAGAGCCAAAATTAGTAAACTCACTTGTTAAAATCGACAACAAGAAAAGATATTCAGTGTAGGAAATGATTCCTGTGGGGAACAAGAAAGAAAAGACAAACGCCAGGTTACAATAAATACATACGTCCATTTCAGAATTCTCTAAATGACTAGAAACTTTATAGAGGTAATTTCTAGTGGTAGGGAGGAAGAAGAGCAAAAACATACAAACCTCTACCTTTGTCTCTCAGATTTCGGAACATCTGCGGAGATCCCTTATGCAATGGCGGTGCATTGTCCTTGATCTGTTGCAAATCCTTTTTGGTCAACGCCTTCCTTTTCAAGCGAGCTACAGAACAGCAATTTTGCCAATTAAGTGTCCCCTTAAGTTGACCTTTAAGTTGACTTTAAGTTGACATTTTTGTGATTAACATTTATGAGTTACTTACGACGTGGTTCTGCCTCAACAACTGATTCCAGGAAATCCTGCGGTGTCATATACAACTGACCGTCATACTCAACCGATGCAAATCTTAAAAATCGTCTCTCCCGTGACGTCAATTTAATCGGCTTAATTTCATCTTCTTTCTGCAAGTTTATAGAGCGACGACACAAATCTCAATTTATCTCTCTGAATTGGCAACTGTGTAATTTCGTGTGTCGTGGTGTATAACAAAAAGTGATTGATCCCCACCTTCCGAGGCTTCAAGGCATGCACAGGGCCTTGCCGGTTCATGAGGTGCCATCCCAAGTAGACCGTGGCACCCGCTCCCACCGCAGCTGCCACCGTGTTCCGTCGACCGGCCCAGTTGTTCCATGAACCTTGCGACTGATTTTGATGACCACTGTACGGTCTACTTAAAGCTGGTCTAAAGAGGAACTGCTGTGGTTGGAGCCTTAGAAGCCTTGCTGTTTTCCCAACTGATGATGCCATATTCATTCCCTAGCAAAAAAAAACTACTCCTCCGGGGGGAATACTCTAGCACCACTTGTAGTATAATACCAGGAAAAACCAATGTTAACAATAATAATAATACCACTCCCTAATTATACACCTTTACTTTTCCAACTTTCAACGCAGCTCCTAATTGGTTTTTTTCCCACTGGATTATTATCCCTACATAATTAGGGAATTAGGCTCATCATCGGCTTTATTTCTTCGATAAAAATGAGTGACTAGCAGCTAACATGAGTATTTTGTTTTAAATCAGTAGAAAAGCAGCAGATGATGAGCTCTACTACATACACAACAACCACTACTACTGCAGCCCGCATTCAACTTGTTCCAAAATTGTATACAAACATTCATTTCATATGTACATGTACAACGAAGGAAAATGTCCTTATAGATATTATTCCCCTGTTCTCACATCGATCCGTTCGTTGTTCGTGCATTTCTTCAACTTTTAGTCAATTCAACCAACATAACACGCAGTTTCCCTTTCCTTCATGCATCCTAACCTAATCCTCCCTGACTCTGCCTGCCTGCCTGCCAGACTATATGAAAATGAGAGTAGCAAAATAGTGAATGCAATAGCTTCTGACTTCTGACCGAGTTCCTACTCATTCGTTTTTTTTGTAGGTCCTTTCTGCTGCTGCAGTCAAGTTTTCTTCTTTCTTGTGACTATTTTGTAGGATGTAACGTACAATATAGATGATAGATAGATATGTGTAATATTATGCAAAATGCAAAACTGTTAGGTTCTTAGGTACATGTGTGTCGTGTGCTTCATGTTCATGTTCATATTGTAATATAATATGTATCAATAAAATATACATACGTGATCCCTGTACTTATGTACACACTCTGTGCGTGCGTATGAGTTTACCATCAAATGTCATGCATCGGTGGTCGGTCGGACTTGTCAAGAAGAAAGCGACCGTTACTCTTTAGGTAGGATTGAACAGAGAGAGAGAGCTAAACTCCATGCAAATGAATGTGGAAGAAAGAGGATCAAAAAGGAAAAACATCATCGGTTGAGCTGTTTTGAGTAAAGTCCTTTATGAAATTTTCTCATTACTTTTTGTCATCTGTCCGTTGTACAGACAGGAGAGTTGTGGTGGGTGATCGACGTGAATAATTTGTTGTAGTCGTTGAGATTACAACGTTTCCAATTATTTGGGATCATCTTCATATTATGGTTTGTGGTTTTATTGAAAATAATTGAAGAGTTACGACTCAGACTGTGACAACGGTTAACAGTCGTGTGGGCTCCCTCTGATGTCTGAAACCTTGACTGTGGAAAGCTACCTTAAATTTGTCGCCTTTGCGTTTCTTGTCATTTTTTTATAAGGAGAGTACCTATAAAGAGGAATTCATAGACAAGTAATAACGGGGAAGGCGTTGGACATCCTTGAAGGGATATCAAAAGGGGATTTATTGCTTTGGAATTTGTAAGTGTAATTAACCTGCAATTATGTAAACGTTTATGATGCCATTCGGAGATTTATATAAGGTCAAACACTCAGTGACTGAAACTCTTGAACTTCTTTTAGTTTGTGTTATTTCAGGAGGATGGAAACGGGAGTGATTGGTGGGACAACGTCCACGACGACGACGATAGTATCTCCAGTCGAAGTGGCCGAACCCGTCGTCCCGGTACCACAAGTAGTCGTAGTAGTGTCCGCCGCCGAAGAACAACTGCAGAATGTTGAACCGGCGGCGGCATTAGCTACTGCTGACACTGACTCGAGGAAGGAGGAGGAGAAGTTGAGTTTTGGCGAGGAGGAGGATATAATTCCAAAAGTGGAGGACAACGAAACTGACGACTTGAATGCCATGGATGTGTGTGAAGGTGAAGAAGACACTGATGTCGTCCAAGCGGAAGAAAAAGTCATGATTGGGGAGGAAGTAATGGCAGCATCAGTTATAGTTACGGACGGGGAGACTGATTTGGATGACACGTATGTCTCAGACCAGGAGGGCTCAGCTTACACAGATCCTTCGGAATGTTCGGATGTTGTGGAGTGCAGCTTCATAGATCTTTCTCCGTGGGACAATGAGGAAAACAGTGTAAAGTATCACTTGTGGAAAACCGATCAAACTTTCTGGAACAATGCCGTTGCCTATGTAAACTCGGCCATAACGTATGGCAATGGATGTATTGAGACCTGCATTCGAGCTCATGGGAGGAGACCCACCGTTAACGAGTTTTGGAATTATTACATGTCAAAGAGGGTTCCCAGGCAATCTTGGTATGCGATATGGAGAACTGTCAACCATGAACGCAGAGGTTGGCCGTTGCAGTACTCTAACAAAGCAAAGGTGTTGGTGAAATCCATCTTCTTCAGTTCTGCCTTATCTGATCCAAAGTCTGAAGTGCAGATTGTGGAATCATTAGATTCGAAATTTGACGTCGGTCAGAATCTGGATATTTGCTTGTGGCAGCTGGAACCTGTTGAAGCAGCAAATGATTTCTATCATGACGGGATTACTGTTGAGGAAGGCAAAGTTGCTTTGAACACTGTCAGGTAATAATTGATTGTGCCTTAGCTCATTAAAGTATCAACCGTATTTAAAATTTGCAAATCATCTCAACGACTACTATTGAATTTACAAATAGAAAGTTTTACGAGGAATACTATTTTTCTTGTGACACCAACGATTTCATCGCATTTTATGAGAATTTTCTGTACGATCGACTGGAGCAAGTCTATTATCTAGCTAACCTGGCGCCAACTATAGGAGTACTTTCTCATAAAGACCGTGGAAAAATAATTGCTGGGATTAAGCATTACCACTATCTCCAAAACGGCATTCAGGATTTGATGAATCAGATGAATGACCTTACGGATGGACTCCAAGATGCAAGTAATCGGCAAGAAAAGGATAGCTGCTATCTAACTCTGAAAATGCAATTAGACCGTCACAAAGTTGAACTGCGGTTTCTGCTTGACAAGACTCTGAGGGCATTGATGGGGGCTATTGATGATAAGACAAGTGATGAAGATTCAAGTATTTCCAACTTTGATTGTGTTGTCGTCATGAAGCAGTTTAGGATTGAGGATTTGCAAACGATTCATGCTGCTCTGGATGCCTACAGTTCTCAGCACAATATATCTAATATAAGGTAAGGTAGTTCGCAATGTTCGCATTAATTGTATTTGTGTTTTGTTAAAAGTATTATCAAAGTCATTACAACTTTGATTTTTCCATCATATATCATAGAAATACTATATCATAATATATAATTTTGCCTTAGAGTAATAACGGACTTGGAGACGGCCTTGCGGAATTGCAAATCTAACTCTACCATTTTTGTGTTGAGTGGGGATTATGCAATTAGTGGACTAGGCAGACTTGGTTCGGGTGGCTCCTTAATAGGTAAGATAAGTATTTTTATAATTAGGTCACGTATCATTAAAAAATATCCATTTATTATTAAAGTTTGCTAACGATACATTCATTATTCTCCTTCAAAATGTTTTAATCACTAGGTATTAACATATCCAATCAAGACGTTACAATAACACATACGGATGACATTGGAGATATTTGGCTAATTGTATCC
The DNA here is from genome assembly GCA_036850665.1 of Dicranocentrus wangi. NCBI lineage: Eukaryota > Metazoa > Arthropoda > Collembola > Entomobryomorpha > Entomobryidae > Dicranocentrus > Dicranocentrus wangi. The sequence goes on along the minus strand of JAANSN010000086.1, from coordinate 28,589 downwards.
AATGAGAATGGATCATCAAATTCGCCATTAACTTTGAAGAATCTGGATATGGTCATTGAAGAAGAAAATGGAAGGAAGATTGAGCCCGTGTTTGTTGGTTCAGGTGCTTTAGTTTGGGACTGCTGTACGTTAAGAAATCATAAGTCGACTTATGAAACAACAGAATGTTTAGCATCGTACGTGATTCGATGCGCTGAAGGGGCAGAGGTTCAATATTGTATGGATGAAGCTCACGATCAGTAAGAAGATTTAGTAGTTGAGTTTCGTTTTACAGGAGCGTTAGAAAGACTGTATGTAGTAGCTTAAAGTATGATATTAAACGCTTTCTTAGTATATTCGTAAGCCAAAAATAAAGCCCCGGTGGCTGGGAATGTGCGGACAACTGTGGGTCCTAATCCGTTGTACAACGCTCTTACCCCTTTAAATACAAGAGACAAATTAGCATCGATCCTTCGATCAGTTATAAGTTTTATTTTATTAATTATTCCTAGCTCGACGAGATCAAAATTATACCTTCGTGCTTCACGATGTCTTTCATGCAAGCGATCATGGTGACGTTTAGTTTATTTATCTGGATTCTGCTTTTAACGACATCAGCGGGAAATATCGAAACCCATAATGTTGTACCACCAATCCCTCCACAAATTATAGTTCGTAGAGGTCCTGTTAATGGAAGAGGCATCTTTTAACTCCAAACTTCTACCGTAGTTAGTGTAGGGGTTTGTAAACAACTATTAATTATAATTATAACCTTACCTATTTCTTCTTTAGTTTTTCCTTTAGGAGTTAATAGATATCGACTAAGTTCGTAACCCCCAAAAAAGAAAAAATATCCCGGCATTTCTCTCGCAAATGTAGATGAAAGACCATGGAAAAATCCTCTAAATCCTTCTTCTCTCAAAATTTGCTTACAAAGGCTAGCAGGTCCTACCTGAAATGCATTTGTAAGTAAATGTTATTTTAGGAATATACTGTGCAGAATATACTGTCTATTTTAAAAACAAAAGGTTAGCATAGTACATATCGAATCGGTGCCTCAACAGCACCTGCTGCTCCTACGTTAGGAGACGCCATCTCCCTCAGAGCTTGAAGTCTGCATTTTACCAGTTCAGTTGGGCACAGTGTCAGCGAAGAAAAGAAACCCGCTAGGAAGCCCGACACAGCATGATAAACTGGAGACATTTCCTCCACTTTCTACGAATGAGTTCACAGTCAATTTATAATTATTATTAGCGCAACATATTATTCTTCCACCTTCTGTTATAGGTATGTAGGATGTTGTGTGGTTTCAGGCCTACCTGCTTTGTTGCGAAAGCCACAGTTTTCTGGCATACACCATAGGCAGCGAATAAAATAGCGTTTTCTGAAACATTGGCCACTAATGCAGGAACTGTTCCTGCATATAAACCTCTATATATTCCATCCTTTTTAAATGTGGTAGTTAGGCAGTCTATCATTCCTTTTGAGTACATTTGCGGAAACGTCTGCATTTTAACTTTTACTGTATCTAAGGGTTGGCCCACGTAGACACAAGCTATCCCTCCTGCGTTTTAATTATAATTGGTAAAGACACTGCTGTCACTTGCACTACCATTACCAAGTAGAATTTGTAAACTAGTATATGTACCTGCTGTTCCGGCAAATAAGTCAATAATTATGTCTTTAAATCCTCCACCGGTTTTGGATTCTGCCAGCGATGGCAAAATCTGGCGTTCGTTTTTATCCATTTTGTAAGCGGCTAATAAGGGTTCAGACCAACAGTTTAATTAAACCGATCCTAAAAGATCTGTGAAGCAGAGAAAATTATTGTTTTAAATGTTTTTTGTCTTTCAACTCTAGGGTATTTTAAAATTCATTTATTACAAATGTATTTTGTTTTATTGTATGAATGAAATGGTCAAAATTAAACCCGACTTATAGCTAACGCAGTTGAATTTTCGGTGGCTATTGGTGTCACCGCCACATTTAAAGTTAGTGTGATAAGTAACTAGGTTAAATAAACTATAAAATAAAACCGTCACTTTTATACTAATACTATACCGATTCTGATGTGATATTTTAGTTAGAGGTGCTACGTAATTAAGAGTTCCTACTAACATAAGTTAACCCAATTAAATTGTAAATCAATTCCAAAGAGAAAGTAGAGACAAATAAAAACTCGTTTCTCGTAATTTTCAAATAGCTTTTGATTTGATCCCTGTCAACTCTCAACTCGCGACACTAATTATATTCAATTAAAAAATAAATCCATACCAAATTCCAATACAAAACCCAATAAATGCATGATATATTATTTATACACTTACAACTTACTGGGATTACCTATTCAAATATCTAAATATAAGGACCTTCTTCTTTTCAACCAGAAGAGCAGCACAGATTTTTCCCACGTGCTTGTTGCAATGTGACACGTTCTTTTCACAAAATCAACAAAGAGTACACCGTGCACGTTCCACACGTGCGTTCGTTTCTGCAGTTTTTGTACAATTGTAATATGGCAACAAGTTACTTTCTTTGACGTTTGATATTTCTTCATTTCATTGAACAGATTGATGGATAAGGTATGGAGTAAATAATGTGTGGTTACGTACTCTACTCTCTACTTCTACATCTTACGTCTTATGAGATTCTTCAGTCATGAGATGAGATTCAGTCCAGCGATACCATTTCACACATGTTGCTGCATGTTATCTCTCATCTCTCTCCTCACATGACAGTAGTATAATCAGAATCAGTATTCTGGGATGTTATATAATAAAGAATGGAATATGGACTATACACCAGTTTACAGAGGTGGTGTACCGCCACCGTAGAGAGTCACCATCAGACACCTAATATATTCTGTCACCTGTGGTTCCAAGTAAGTTCCAATACGGTTTAACATTTAATGGGCAACGCAGCGCATCAGTCTACTCTTTCTGCACATGTTAGAGAAATAATTCATTTAGTCTCACATTGCTCTTCGTTATACATGCTCGCGTATGTAAAGAATCTTTTTGACCTGCTAGTCTGGAACCTTTGATTGACAGTTAAATGCATTCAAATCCAAGTTGTTGGCTTGAAAGTTATTGACATTTTATTCAAAGAAATCATTTTGTACGCTTGCAATATAATGTCAGGGCAAAGACGCATTTTGATATAATATGTGTGTCAAATCAAATATGTAGTTATTGCTACATCTTCTTGGCCGAGTCTAAAAATAATGAAACAGGATTGGGAGTGGAAGATGGTGTGGGCTCTTCTGCTTAGGCACATGACAGGAAGATTAAGATGAAGCTATATGCTCTGGACAGCACCACCGTCTGCAACTGGTGATGATGATATAAGGCGACTCTTTGGTTGGGCACTGCGCTCCATGTAGTTACTTCATTGAACAAGTTAACCTTGAAGTCATCTTTGTTCCATTTACTTGGATAAATTGAGTAAAGAATGTCTTCTTTCATAGTGTGAGTTAGTTGATGATGATGCAAGCCGGTTTCACTACGTTTAGTTACAGAAAATTCAACTAAATATTTGGTTCCATGGTGGTAGTTACGCGTCTGTCTGTCTGATGATAGGAATGATGTTATGTTGAGTTGACATATCAAACAAGTTATATAACTTTTCCTATGTCGATAAAAGTTCTTGTGCAGTGTAAAGATTAACTGTCATGAGGAAGGGGAAAGTACCGAACGAGCTTTAAAAATATCAGAATAATAAGTATTTCCTCAATATAAATTTGCAGTTTTGTAACAAACGAAACGATGCAGTAAGTCAGGGGTGGGGTGAGCTTAGAATCTTAGTTACAGATTACAGCGTGACTAAAAGTTTATTAACTTTGTGTAATGACAATGACGTAATCCTAATTTTCCATTTAAATACGTTGTTGATTCTTGGTTCACAATATTAGGTCATCATATTATTTACATGTGTATCAAGCCATAAGACACAAACAAATAATATTCCAAAGTTTATTAAGAAATCTGCAATTCCAATACATTTAGTCTGGCGAGTAGACGGTCGTCATAAAAAACCTGATTTTTCTTACGAATAAGCAAACAAGCAACACATTCGCATAAATAGCAGTCAACAGCAAACCAAAACTAGATTTGCGTTATTAGTAACATGCATAGACATCCTAATTTGACAAAGCCTAAGTTTTCATTATATTATGGTGATTATTATGATTTCCACTTATTCAAAATCACCTCAATCATTTTTTCTAACTGTTCATTCTATTTGAAAATGTTCATTGAAATCATAAACTTACACTAGCATGGCACATAGGTCCACTTCAAAATCTGAATATTGTTACCATCACAGTAACCAGTTCAGTGAATCCTCATGTACCAACCGATCAAATCAATAAATGCGAAACAGGAAAAAGGAGCAGCAACAGCATAATATTTCAAATTTGTTCAGTTCTGTTTTGGGTACTAATTACAGAAAGGCCATGAAATGCAGTTAAATCCTGCTTGTGCTTACCCACGACCTATAAATATACTGCTTTCGAAGGCTACCAAGCTTATAGTCATTCAACTTCATGTAATTAATTCCCTCCTCTCACATTAGGTCTACAAGCATACATTTTGCGTTGTTGGTGAGAGATTCGCAATTAAACAATGACCGCGAGAATGATTACTTTGTAATGATCACGGGAATGATTTTTCTTCGTACAAATTAATTATTAAGCTTTAATCAACTTAATGCGATATGATTATAATAGGAAATATTCGAGCATGACTCATTGGATTACTAATCCACGACGACACGAAAGTGTATTTTATTCATTTCTCCGTTCATGTCATCAGAAATAAACTATAGCCGAAATGTGTAGGGATTTGAGCATGTATTTATTGAAAAAAATAATGACTTCAACAAACCTTGAATTTGCTACAAATTGTGTGAAGCAAAGTGGAATTTTTGGGGTATCATTTTATGAGAGTATAAAACTGCCGGATCCACTTTTATTAAGAAGTTAAAATGTTTAAAAAGCACGTAATCTTTTAGTTGCTCATTCGAAATGATAAACGACATTGTACACAGTATTGAGCTTACATTGCGGAATAATAACTGAACAATAAAAGTATTAGTGCTTGTAATCACATGTAACAGATAACCAAAGTAAACACTCAGCTTCAAGTGTGTTTGAAGCTGAGTGTTTGAAGCATATAGCTGAGGCTAATATATTCCCGTCATTTCCCAGTAAATCAGGCGCTACGCAAAAAGTAACTATTGACTGCATATGTATTCAGATTGCAAAATTTTGAAATAGTTAAAAATGTATTAGTCTAGTCCAAGCACACCTCTATAATATACTTTCAGCATAATGTGTGCAAACCAAAAATACAAGTGAACATTGAAAATTAAATATTTTGCTCCAGTAAACTTAAATGTGCCACAACGAGCCTGCAGTGGTTATTGTCTAGTATTTAAAAAAATATTTTGCCGAACCGATGTACAAGTGATCATAGTGTCGGCTATAATTTGTAGCTGTCAATTGGAGTACACTCTTTAGTTTATGGTGCCCAATATTTTGCATTTTGACAGGCTTGCTCTTGTTGTGATACTTGACCTACTGTGCCGTGGTTGATGTATCGGATAATACTATCTACTAGGTACATAAATGCATATAAATCATAACATATTGTGGAGATTGGAGTCTTGCAGATTTGATGTTTGAGAGTGGTTTGACCCGATCCAATTACCTACAGTTTTAATCATGGTGAAAAGCTTTTAATCCGGTGCAAAATGAAGTAGAATTTTGTTATGTATAGAGTATACCTCATAATATTAGGCACAGCACAAGCCAAGTTAACAGAATGTACAGTGTGAAACTGTATTTATATTACAACGAATTTGATATATGTAAAAATAAATATATTATCTATTTCACTCATTCATTTTTAGCTCCGACTCACTGAGATTGTAGGACTAGAGTAAATGGTAGAGTAATCTTATCGATAATGGCAAATTCTGAATTATGATGTTTCGATAAGCAAAGCCACTGCCGCAAAGTGAAATAGGTCGGCATAAAACATGCTTACTTCGATTCACGAGATTGAGGAATTACATATGATGCAACGGAGTTGTTAAGATATAAAATACATTTCCTCCTGCTTGAATGTGATTTTAGCGGAAAAATCCAGTGACTTTCTACATTGTAAAGGGTAAACTTATAAATACATAAGTTAAAAACCAATTTTCAGAAATTCTTGTTCGAAAGTGGAAGATGAAGATGATTTTGAAGACACATCTCAGTCACAGGCATACATTATTGGATTAACAATTTGTAGTCCAGTTGAGAGGAGTGGTGCAAAACAAGTCTTGTGCCTAGCAATATTAGCTGACGATGTCGACGAGCTAAAATTAATTTCGATGACTTTCCGGAAAACTTATTCTGCAAATGAAATGCATTTTTTTTTCTGGAAGCATCACGTCTTTTACGGAAAAAGCGAATTATAAAGCCGCTGCTGCTGACATAACATCACTGATCACTTATAGTCGTCGTGTTCTTGTTTCACCATTCTTGTAATATTGTCAGCGTGTTTACACATTTGCAAGCATTTGGTGGTGAAGCATGAAGCATTAGCGTGGAAAGAAGCCTTACAAATAAATTGCAAGTGATGAATGAGCGTATATCGTCGTAAGATAATCATTATGCAGTGATGATCGAGTACTACACAACATTACATCATTGCAATACTTGGCAGAGAAGCATTAGCAGAAGATATATTGTAAATGCCTGAGCATTATTCATGTTGACCATATATTAGCCAACTTACTATTACCAATAATATCACTAAATTCCAGCAAATAAAGTCACGCATATCGTATCACGTTTATCCTTGTACGACATGCATTTTCCAAACCATTAGCATAGTATTCCCTTTCATTCTTGCTAGTCACGAATTACTCCTTCCAATGAGCAATTTAATACAACATAATATAGCATCATTTGCAACCAACCTTTATAAATTGGTGAATAACGTTAAATTTCATTAAAGGTGTATGATGAGAACTAAAACAGAAGGCTATTCTAGTTAGTTTACACTCATTAATAATGAGTCATTATGGCGTAAAAAAACTAATAAATAAAAAAGCATGATGTATGTGTATGTATGACATTGGAAGCAGATACAGGTGAGTTACAAAGACGTACGCACTCTATATCCAACGAAGAATTTTCAATTAATTACTCAAAAATGCAAGTCGTCAAACATGAATATAATATGAGGATGATCCTGAGATCCTTATAGATACAAAACAGAGTTTCATCAGAGTGGTTTTACATACATTACGAATTACGACGATTATTTCAAGTCTATGCGATGATTGGCATCGATGACGGCACTCTACTCTTAAAAGGTGAGATGAGCTGCACGCTGCTTTCTGTACGTCGTCGTGAACTTGGATGACATGATTCCTCCCAATTTCCGCAACTAATCGTCGTGGTTCTAAAATACGATGCATGATTACTTTAAATATCCCATGCATTGGGCGTGTGGGCTTGGCGTATGGGATTTTATGAGTTCAAACAAACAATATACAGTGAAACTGTGAGTGAACCATTCTTTTACTTAAAACACTTCACTAGTATCATCAGTATTGTGCCTGTCTGTGTGTAATCAAATATAAGTCCTAACTCAACCCATTGTTGATCCAATCCTCATATATGCCACTTTACACACACTAGATGATGATGATGATGAGGATGAGACGATGTTTGATGTTTTGCTAAGCCTCTTCTCACCTATCACCTGTATAGACAATCTTATTTGATTGATCCTCTTCGCCCATATAAAGCGTCACTGACATCATTATCATTATACACGTGCAGGTTGCAAACTGCAATATGTACATCATCAGGCAGATGCATCATTTTATGGTATGCACACACATCCACTTGATCCACTGAATATTATATACATGTCGACTCACACCCTGCCTGCCTTTGCGAGAGTGGAGATTATTTACGATAGTATAATATGCTGATTGTTAAACTATAGATGGGGATTTTAAAATGAGCAAGGGAAAAGGCATGCTTCTATCATTGCTCTCATATGGCACAAGAAAGAGTATAAAAGGTAAAACTAAAAAAAATGCTACAATCTATTCGATCGCTGAGATCATCAACATTTATGAAAACATCAACGCAGCAACAATATGAGAGTGGCAAGAATTCCGTTGCATGCAGAATATGGATGGATTGTGATTTTGTGATGATGATGAGAAAAAGGTGTGTAGTGAGTGAGTGAGTGAGTGTGTGAGGAAGCCTTGAAAGTTTTTTCCATTCTGACTAAACAAGCAAAAAGAAGGATACAAATTATTGAGGGAAAATATAGGCATGACTTAATCATGATTTGCGTTTAGTTTGGACCAATCTAACTAATGGCAACATGAACATGTCGCGCTCCTGTTGTTCATTTGTGTAAGAATCAGTTCGTGCATAGCCTTTGTTCAACGAGGGTGACCATAATGTTGCGTTGTGTTCGTTCGGAAAATAAGTATATTGTGAAGTGAGATGACAACAGCTAATCTGTTTTTACTTTATAGTTTCACACATCTAATTACAAAATTGCGAGTCTGGTGCTCGTTTTTGTGTGGATTCGCACATGCTAATATGACGAGGAATGTGAATGTTTATTTGTGTTGGAGTGGATGTGGATACCTATAATATGGTAGTTTAGCTGTAAAGCAATAAAAGTAAACGACATTTTAGCAACTGCACACCGAAACCTTGGTGAGCGAGTAATGCCAGTTGCCAGTGGTCGTCCATGAGGGACATGAGGTTTAAACCGACAGGATCGGTCTGTTCTGATTGCATATGGGATATTTGCATCACACTGGCCGCTTTGTACACATGGTGGATTGTAAATTCGGATTTCCGTGAAATATGAACTATATACCTATACGTATAAATTCGGGTTAGCATGATCGTAAGTCGTGCGTTTAGACCCAGAACCAAGAGTAGCTCGCTGCACTGTAGAGTATCCGAAAAACACATTTTTAGGCAAACTTGGATTTTAATTTTTACTAGGTATTTATTTCATTAAATCAATATTATAACTATTGTGCGCGTGGTAAGACATTTGTGACACTCGGAAGCTAATAAATCACGTTTGATAAACCTACATGCTGTTTCTGCTACGTCGCATTTTCCCAGCCACCAAAATCGGATGAATCCACCAGGTAAACCAAATCATTATTATATAAGTTTTTGTGAACTATTCTCTATTAATTCATAACCCGTTCCGTATATTTTCACACTTTGAAAGGTTTAAAGTTAATAATGAATCATATAAACTTTTATGAACCCTAACACCCAAATAATATGTATTCAATGGAAAAACGTCGTGGAAAATGCGGCCAATGTATTAGACTGATTGCAGACAGGCATGAGGCAATATTACGGACATATACCCATACATTATTGAATTAGTAAAATATTTGCTTAAATGTGCGTCATTACATGCCATGTCTATAGACTTTCTAGAAATTTTACTTTACGTCACGTTGAATCTAGGAATCCATACGTAATCTGGAAATACTACTTTCCTGACAAATTGGGAAAATAGTTGAAAATACCGTTTGGGTCTATTCCATTCATTCGATATACTTACAAAAGCGTACTTAAGCAAAGTAAACATCACCAAAACCCGCTAATAATTCTAATAATTCATAAGACCATAATTTGCAGCGTTATGGGTTGATTACTGTATAACTTATTATACTATATAATGTCCATTTTGTAATTATGGGTGAATCCCCTATCCTTTACGTACAATATACCTAGAGCACCACTCTGGTAATACACACTGCTTATAAGAAGCCGCTTACTGTGTTAATTATATATAACCAGTCAGTGTCCCTCCGTACACTTAACTAAATAATGCAAGTAACTTTGTAAGGTCATTATTATATTATGTTGTCTAAACTGACTAAAAATTGATTCACTTTCAACTTCTTGGAACATTTTGAAACGTGTTAATAAGTTTTATCGGAAGATAGCACTTTTACTTACAACTCTTCCTTAAATAATCCTTTAATCTATACTTAGGCCGACCATATCATCACCTGATTACAACCTACAATTTCTTACAAGTTACAAGTAGGCTGTTGAAACTTACAGAAATTTCACTCGTGTGATTTCCGTGCCGATTCCCTTATCTAATTGCAAACCACACAGAGAGGGTTAAACCAGCAACCAGTCTAAACCACATCCATCCAGAGAAACCAGAACAAACGCATGATGATTATGACTACTCTAGAACTACTAAATAGATGTGCAATCATGATATTATATAGCTATTTAGTTTGGCGGAAAACCCATCATCATCATGATTCACAATATAAACTGATGACTGAAAAACTTTCTCAACTTTACTATACGTATATTACAAGTTGTGTACTACGTACTTACAATTTAATCAGTAGTGGAAATACAGCATTCCCAGAAGATCCAGCCAGAGCACCAATTTCCTATTTGATTTTTCGCGAGTATTTTTTTAGCAAAACCAAAAACAAAAATTGCATTAAGCAAGCAAGTGAATATTTTTCAAAGGTATTCTATATAACTCAATAATAATATAATATATCCAATACAATTCCATCCAAGTGTTTTTAAAGCATACAAATTCACAAGTTACAAACACGGTCCGACAAACCACCCCAAAAATGTATTGTCACACCCGCACAGAAATGATATATATACTTATATAAAGAGTTTCTTTACACGTGGTGTAAACATTAGAGACCTTCTTCAGCTCTTCATATATATATACCTAGGTAATCATCATCCCATCTAATTTCATAAAAAAACACACACAACACCTCCATATTATGCCACCTGAGGAACCAGGGGTTTTTTCCACGTGTGTGTTCTTCTGTGCATGACAAACAAACCCGCCTCAATACATCATGATAGACAAGAAGTAATAGTATTGAAGTAGTAGTATAGTATACTATCGTAAGTTGTGTGAGAATGCCAGAAAGGACCACAACAATATTATTTTGTGTCATCTGTTGCATCAAGGAAACAAAAACGTGAAGAAGGAATCAAGGTTGTGCGGTATGTCTATATTCAAACATGACGACGACGACGACGACGATGCCGATGGGATCGGATGCGATGAACGGGGCCGTCGGTCTTGTGTCTTCTTTCTTGACTATCTATATGCAGTTTTGTTGTTGTTAGTCATCATCATCAGGTGAACTAGTCACTATAGTCGGTACTCGGTACTCGGCACAGAAATGTGCAAGACGTATAATACAAAAATACATTAAAAAATACTTGCGTCGTATTACTTACTTTAGTGTACGTTGCGTTGTTTTGAAGCAATGTTTACTTTAGGGAAAATAATCATAATAATACCGACGACTCTGCTGTCTTCTTGTGTACACATTTTAGAAGGTGTACATAACATACTATACGTATACAAGCAAGTAGAAGTCTGTGGCACATGTGTAGTGGGTTATGGAAGAATGGAGTACTTGGGGGATAATATTTTTATTATCATGTTAGGTTGATACATCTTGGATTGAATCTTGTATTATTATTAGTATTATTTTGTGTGATTGTGAAATAATGGTGGTGGTGGTGGTGGTGGTGGTGGTGGTTGGGGTACTGAAAAAGGGTAGACGTTGAATTTTCTCGTTTTATTTTAATTTATTTTTTCTTTCATTGAGTTGAGGTGGTGGTGGTGGTGGTGGTGTTGAGTAGTTTGTAGGTGGTGATGGTGTTCGTGCAGTAAACCGTAAACCGTGAAGAATGTATTAATGATGATGATGATGATGATGATGACTATGATGAGGGAAGAGGAGTTGTTGTAGCACAATAAAACTCTACAGAAAGAAGAATATGAAGATGGTGTGATTCCTTCTTCATTCCTTCATTCATTCATATTCACTCACTCGACTCACAAAGTGCCAAATCCATCTGCCAAACTAGTTCATTTACTTAATTTTCTGTGAAGTAGGGAAAAAGAGAAAGTCAAGCAGTGGACTCCTCTGTCTCTGTATATATATTTCAGTAGGTTTTTTTTTGCAAAAAAAGTGTTATCAACCCAGAGTGTGTATATAGTTGTGTACAACTTCGTCGTCGTATTGCAAGGTGATTTTCTTTTTATCTTGTGGTTCAGGTGTGATAATAAAAAAATAAAAATAATAAGCAAGGCGTGAGGAGGTTGTGTGTGTGGTGGTGGACCCAGTTTAGTTGATACAGCTGAGCTGACATAAATATACATACAACATATGTATTTAATATTATTTATCAACAACAAGATAATGTAGACCATCCGGTGCAGGTCACACAGGTGGGTTTTATCCGGGATTTTAATTATTTTTTTGTTTGTAGGCCGACTCTACAATATTTGGATTGGGCGGAGAGGGATTATATTATATGAATCCACACAGGCAGGCGACTTTTATTAAATGCAAGAGTATATTTGGTATTGCATCTTTAATATCTACAGAGGGCCTTAGTAATTTAATTGATTTAATCGAACTAATTATATTTAGTTAAGCCTCTATAGAGTGTGAATCTTGCACCACTCACAATTTGTCATATTGAGAAACAGTCTGGCTGGCTGGATTAACCTTCAACATAGTCGATAGTGGAATAATATTATAAGGATTGACATTGTCAATTGTCATCAATCCTCATGCATTCATCAATTGTTTACTATTTTGAGTTGACTCCCCGTCAACGCAGATGACAGATGAAAGAATATATGCCTAGGCATTTGGCAGGACTATTATTGTATTTATTGTCAGCTTTCTACTTTTTATATATGAATTCTTCTTAACCCGTCACATCCATCTAGACTAGACTGGATAACAGGTTCATTTTTCATTCCATGTGGCAGGTCAAAGTTCACGTCTGATATCCAAATGAAATCCCAAGCGTAATAATATGTATGTATTCATATTCATGTGTGTAATAATATAAAGTTCCGTATATTCAGAAGATCATATATATATATATGTCATATGTAGGTATAGTGGTTGGTCTTTTGAGTAACCAAAACAGCTAGAGTTGATGTTGTTGTCCGCCGGCCGGGGGGTGTGTTATTTCTATTTTAATTGGCCTTTTGATGTGAAAGATTAATTTAATAATGTGCAATTGCACCATTTTTTGACATTCAATCTATAGTTGATAGAGCTTTAGAGGCGAAATCTTTTTTATTTCGTCATTAGACTTTGCCGGTTCTTTGACTTTAATAAATAGTACGCGCATAGCATCTATTAATTGATAATATAGCTCCTATAATAACTGGTTTATATGTATTATATTTTTTTTCAGATTTTCCGTTCCATAGTGTTATTATGTTTTCCACCTGAGTTGAGCGAGAAATAGGAGGATGGATTAAAAAAGCGAGATTTTTTAACTTATGTAGTCAGTAATATCGTTCGGATTCGTAGCGGCCGATTGAAAACGTCCAGGTATGTCTTAATGGTACATCCATCCATCCCCCTTTTACGGAATAGTAGTATTCTGTTTTATTTATAGATGTATAGTCGTATAGTATAATATAACCTTATAGCGTCAACAATTAATTGTAAACAAATTTTGAACTAGGTTTTCACAAACTACTAACACGTACAAATTAAGCTTCTTCTGGAAAAAAGTTAAGATTGCACAAAGTGCCAACAACGCCCGCTCAAAATGTCCTTTAACGAAGGCGTAGATTCAGACTTTGAAGATCTTGCAGTACCTGAGCAAAACGAGGAAGATGAACGTGACTCAATAAGTAAGAATGAAAAACTAAATTACCTAATTCTGTATTGCTCAGTCAGTAATTTATAACGTTTTATATATAGTATATTATGTTAATGTTAGTGAGTATTATAGGCAAATATGTATTAGTCGCAAGCCAAATCCTGCAATTGTTTAGGACAGGTGGGAATGCCACCTATTGGAGTTGGCTTATTGTCATCCATGTAACGACTGCATGCAGGTCCATATGACCATGATGATGGACTACTTTTAGAAATATAAAATGTTTTGAGTACTGCATTTATCGTACGGACAAAGTGCGAATCTTTCCTTCTCTTGTTGCTAAATACTTATGTTCTTCGTACTAGTAATGAAATACCCCCTCCCCCTCAATGTCGATGTGTAAAATTATATGCGAAATTTAGTTTTATTAAATACCATGCGTATAAGATCTGAATGTACCCTTTGATTATTGATTGGTTTCATTTACAGACAAAAATCAAAAATGGAAGAAATTTGTCGAAGGTTAGTTGTGTAGAAGTTTAAAAAGTTTTTTTCTTTTGGTAGAGGTGTTTGTTGCTTTTGTTTGAAACGGAATGCATAGATGACTAATATAATGATGATATAGTTTTTGTAGTTTGCATTCCTAGGGAGTAATGTGCTGATCAGCAGCTGTACATTTTTGCTAGAGTGTGATCGTTTACGCAAATTATTTAAAGCGTTTGTTTTAAACACCTAAACCCAACTAAGCAACCGAGTTTGTTTTAAGACTATTATATAGTTTGTTAGTTTAATGAGTGTGCTGAATTAATCAATAACTGCATGATACCTCCAATTATCACAAATTGTCACGTGTAGCAAACATGAATAGTTTTTATATTTCATTGTTTGGAATGCCGCATGGTTTTGAGTATATATGTGGTCGATCTTGCTTGGATGTAAGTTGATAACGTACAACAACAATAATTTAGCACGTAGCGCATGCACGCTGGACAAACGGTACAAATGCAAAAATTGTTAAAAAAAAATGATATCTAATAAAAATTCTTCAATGTTTTCCAGAGGGCCTCGTAGTGCCTTACAGATCTGTTCATTCTACTCCACAAAGCTTTAAAACGCCCAATCGCAAGTGCTTTATCCCTGGCCGGCCAGTGTTTATTAAAATAGTTGATGTTGAGAAGACTCACTCTACGCACCTACTAAATCCAAATCTATATGTCATCCAAATTACACATGGGGACCACACTTGGACCGTTAAACGTCGCTATAAACACTTTCAACATCTTCATCAACAGCTGCAACTGTACAGGTAATGCTGAATAAAGACTGCGTTTACATGCTCACATACTATTTTGAAAGTTTTATCATTATATTGTGGATTAATTGATGGCTTCGTCTCTTTTAGAGTAACGTTGAGTGTTCCATTTCCATCAAGAACCCATCGAGAACGTCGGTCAAGCTACAAATCCAGTTTAGAAAGAGATGAAACTGGAAAGTCGAAAGGTCTTCCGAGGTAAAGTCAACAGTCGCAGTCGTACTGACGGCGGAAGTAGTATATTGGTTTAATTTCTAATTAAATCGAGCTAAAAAATTAATTAAAAGTGTATTATTTGTATTTCAGATTTCCGAAACGTCCAGAGGCCCTCGTTCCAGCCGACCAATTAGAACAAAGAAAAGAAGTTTTGGAGAAATACCTAAATGATTTGTTAACCATAAGAGCCTTCAGGAATCACCATGAAACGGTGAGTTTGTTTGTAAGAGTCTACGTGCACGTAATTAATTGTGTCAAATTGCAATCAAGTTAGGAACATTATTTGCCAATTATGTTTACAGCTAGAGTTCCTTGAAGTCAGCAATATGTCTTTCGTCCATGGATTAGGCTATAAAGGCAAAGAAGGACTTATCCTGAAACGGGCTGGCTCAAACCGTCAGTCTTACTGTAGTTTACGCTGTTGTTTTGGGTAAATAATCTTGCTAAAATTTAATGTCATGTGTACTCGCAGTTAGCATTTCTTTTCATTGCTACGTGATACTTTAGTAATGCCAACTTGTTCTTCATCGCTAATGTTTCTTGTATTTTGGGAAGCAGCAAGCTGAATGACTAATTTGAACCTTTTCGGTATGATGCCTTCCTTCTTCTTGTTATCTTTCATCTACTGATAAGTATGTAGCAGTCTTGCTAATAACTTCACAACATTGAAAAGCACCCACTTTTCTTTCTAGTCAAACCATCGTAGTTGGTGTTGCTATTATTGATGACTAAACCCTCTGCTGTAATTTGTTAACAATGCTATATTGTACTACTTTACTATTGCTTTCTTCCTAACATCATTTGGGTAGCTTCTTTTTCCATTCGATTCTCTATACAAGCGGCTATGCCTTTTTACAGATGCCATCGATGTTGTGGAGGAGAGTGGTGTGGACAGTGGCAGCGGCGATGGCTAGTTGTCAAAGAAAGTTTTGTGGGATACGTGAGACCGAAAGATGGACAGCTTCATTGTGTTATGTTATTTGACAATGAATTTGAAGTATCCAAGGCTTTGTACGACACTGGAGTGCATCACGGAATCCTCATTTCGAACTTGAGCAGGTTAGAATTATTCCATAACGTTTGATTGCGCTTGCTGGTCTTGAAGCTTATTTATGTTGTGACGCAATTTTAAACGATTATCTTGTCTTGTTTATATGCTTAGACAACTTGTCCTAAAGTGTTGGACTAAGCGCAGAGCCAAAGAGTGGTTGGAATATTTAAAGAAGATTACAAGTACCGAAGGTAAAAACAATTTCAAATGTGCTAATACATATAAACTCAAAAGTGAATTAGACAAATACGTTGTATTGAAAATTTTACAGTCGCCAGAGGATTTATTGAAGATAATCGATATAACTCGTTTGCGCCAATACGTCGTGAGGTTGAGGCCCATTGGTTTGTGGATGGATCAACCTATATGTCTGCCATTGCCGACGTCTTGGAAGCTGCGCAAGAAGAAATAATGATTTCTGACTGGTGGCTCAGTCCCGAAATATACATGAAACGACCAGTTGTTGAAGGTGATCATTGGCGCCTGGATAAGATTTTGCAACGAAAAGCCGTGAGTGTTGTCACAAAACTATTAACATCCAGATTCTTGTTGTATCCAATGTCCGTTAAAGTTGAATTTAATTTTTTGCTTAATAGAAAGACGGAGTTAAAATATTCATACTACTGTATAAAGAAGTTAACTTAGCCCTTGGTATCAACAGCTATTATAGCAAACAGAAACTTGTTGAAGCTGACTCGGAAAACATTAAGGTAGAAATAAAAATAGTCGTGTCGTATTCATATGAGTTGAAGCATAGCAGTTTTACACATGACATAAATTATGACACATAATAATGCAAATTGTTTATTTAGGTTCTCCGCCATCCGGATCATGTTAAAGCTGGGATATTGTTGTGGGCACATCATGAGAAACTTGTTATAGTCGATCAACAATACGCATTTGTTGGAGGAATCGACCTCTGCTATGGACGATGGGATGACCACAAACATCGATTAACTGACCTGGGAAGTGTGGGAACGCAACAGAAACCCGGCAGCGCACTTCATCAAACAAAAATAACATCCAGTAAACCAGGAGGCGGACCTAACCATTCGATTTTCCACTTGGCAAAGGCAACCAACGTTGTAACAATCAGTACACTTGTAGAAAATCAAGAGACGCAACAGAGTGGTGACAACGAACTTTTTGAGGAGGATGCTTTACAAATGGCCACTTTCGCCGAGCCTTCACAAGAAGGCGAAATTGATGACAGCGCCCTAGGAATGAAGTGGGTTCAGTCAGTGTATGAATTATGTGTGAATAAACCGTTAGCAATTTGTGGGTTTTAATCCAAATCAATGGTTGAAATTCATTCATGTAGGAATGCAGCCAATGAGCTACAAGGGAGCAATGGCGATGCTGAACACTTGGCTAATGGGAATGGTCGCGAAGCAATTCCACTTCGCGAAGGTGAAAGCGTCATGTCAATTTCAAAGATAGTGGATGACGAGGAAAATAACAAGACCCCATTGAAAGGAGAAACTCCTCCCAGCAGTAGGCGAGCACATGCTGGACAGTTGTTACGTAGAATGACCAAAATGTCAAAAGTACGTGGACTTAAAGATGAAGGGAAAGATTGGATCAAAGGTCGTATCAGAACAGTGAAAAAAGGGTCGGCGGAGGGTGACGACACGTCGTCTGACAGCGACGCAGAGAAGAACAAAAGCAAGGCGGAGGGGAAGGATGAATCAGACTTCAAGCCTAATGACTCCACATCTACTCCACGAACTTCACGTGCTAAGTCTTTAAAGTATGTCTAAAAATACTTATTAATGAAAGGACTCAGAAGTATCTGCGTTCCTTCTAACCAATTAATTTTCCGCAGGAAAAGTCGAACCAAAAGGTCTGTAAACGCAAACGGTGGTGTGCCCAACGATATTCCCCCACTTAACCCACTTGAAGGCTTGCAGGGCTCCTCCAAGTTGTGGATTGGCAAGGACTACACCAATTTTATAGTGAAAGATTTTGCCGACTTGGAGTCCCCCTTTACAGGTAACTAAAAAACCACGTGTTGAGTGGTAGTAGTAGGTATATTTGTGTTGGTCTTTGGATTACGACTTCATAACACGCAATGTTTGGTAAAGATTTGGTGGATCGTTCTACAACACCCCGGATGCCTTGGCATGACATTGGCATGTTAGTGCAAGGAAATGCTGCTAAAGACGTTGCTAGACATTTTATTCAAAGGTGGAATGCTGTAAAGGTAAGTCGTATGATGATTAAGTAATGTTCTATAACATGATATGATCGTCCTAGTGTTATACAGCTACTTATACTTCTTCTTAACAAATGTCATTTCTTAGGAAGAGAAAGCTCGAGTAAGCCGCGGATATCCGTTTCTTCTTCCAAAAGCATATGATCCAAAGAATGAAGCTCCGCCACAGGTCTTTTTCGAGAAAGGAAAGTTTGAAACCGTTTCTTGTCAAGTAAGCACAGTCTATTTAAATTATGAGTCCTGCAGGTTTGCATCTTTAAATGTACTTTAATATTCATCTGTTATTTGATGGCTCCTCAGGTAATTCGCAGTTTATCACATTGGAGTGGTGGAGTTCAAATGGTAGAAGATAGCATCCAACAAGCGTACATCGATTCTATCCACAATGCCAAGCACTACGTTTATATTGAGAACCAATTTTTTATTTCCTTGGCTGCTGCTAATAACCAAGTTCAGAATCGGATAGGCCAAGCTCTGCTAAATCGAATTTTGCAAGCGCACAGGTATGCTGTCTCTACTGATCAATCCACTGATTCAGCACGAGTTAATATAATATTAATTTGCATTGTATGCATAAATAACTCACTAAATATTGTTTTATTAGGGAGGGGACGACGTTCAGAGTATTTGTTGTTATTCCGCTACTACCTGGCTTTGAAGGTGAAGTGGGAACAAGTCGGGGAATTGCAATTCATGCCATCACGCATTGGAACTATGCATCAATGTGCCGAGGGAATGACTCCTTATTGATTCGACTGAAAAAGGCAGGCATTGAGGATCCCAGCCAGTACCTCACATTTCACGGACTAAGAACATGGTCCGAACTCCACGGAGACCTGGTAAGTGCATTTTAAAATTATATCATGATATACAGATCAGACTATGGCTTGGTTTTCTGGAAGAACATATACTATTATGTACTAATTTTGTAACATAATTTGAAGGTGACAGAGTTGATATACGTCCATTCAAAGTTGATGATAGTCGATGACAATCTTGTAATATGCGGCTCTGCCAACGTTAATGACAGAAGTATGATAGGGAAACGGGATTCCGAAGTTGCAGTAATAT
The DNA here is from genome assembly GCA_036850665.1 of Dicranocentrus wangi. NCBI lineage: Eukaryota > Metazoa > Arthropoda > Collembola > Entomobryomorpha > Entomobryidae > Dicranocentrus > Dicranocentrus wangi. Next base: position 9,025 of record JAANSN010000086.1, on the reverse strand, counting down.
TGCAGGTAATCTTATAGAGGATACACATTATTCCCAAGCACCCCTTCACTGGCTTCACTTGTTAACATTATTTCTCTGTACATTTTGTCTAGGATGAAGTGGAGGTTCAATCAAAGATGGACGGTAATGACTACAAAGCGGGACGTTTTGCCAGATCCTTGCGCATGCACTTGTTTAGAGAACACCTGGGTCTGTTTGATAACGAGCTAGTAGATATAACCGATCCAATTTCCAATGAGTTCTACCATGCTGTCTGGCTTCAGACAGCTAACTTAAACACCGCAATATACGATGAGGTTTGTCTGGTTGTCAACACAGTAATTACAGAAAACAATTGATGCTCATCATGAGAACTAAGCAAAATATGTATTGTTTTACCACTGCTTGCAGGTCTTTCAATGTATTCCGACCGACAAATGTGAAACGTTTTTAGAACTTAGGGATTATCAAGTTACTCATTCATTGGCTGTCACAGATACAATTCGAGCCAGAAAAATGCTACGGGATGTAAAGGTAGGTGACAACTTAATTGATGTTCAGATGCAACACCTTTAACGTAATGTGTGTATTGTGGTTATGCACGCACGCTCGTGGATTTTACACGATATAATATTCGGTGCTTTTGACGTTGTGACAGGGACATTTAGTAACGTTCCCACTAAAGTTTCTCGGTAAGGAGAATTTGCAGCCTGCTGCTGGTACAAAGGAAGCGATGATGCCCACTCACCTTTGGACTTAATTCAACGAAAGCTTAAAACTATCAAGTATTTTAAACGTTAATCCGATGAATTGCCTTTTAAATAAATTAATCAGTTGTTGTGTGTTGTCTAACAGACGAACTAAACGTTTTACGAGGAAATTTTATTTTAGCATTGGTAGTTGATATTGTTTTAAAATAACTTCATTCAGTAGCAAACAAATAATTGTGAAACTGCTGCCCGGGTATATTTACATCCATAGTATTACTTCCTATGCTTTATAACCATTAAATTTTCATCTTCCCCCAATTACCCATCATTTCACCGGAGTTTACCTTATTCCCCCCGTTCAGAACCTACTAAAACGGTTGCACCTGAACCTGGTTGTGATACAAATACACATCTGTCGATGCTTGACATGTTGAAATGCTTGGAGTAATACTCCTTTGCCAAGAAGCCGAGGTAGTCTTTCACACGATCGTTGTCCAAGAGTGCTACAATGCAGCCTCCCCACCTGAACAAGAAATATAACAGGTAAGTACATAAATAACAAGCAGAGTGGAATCAACACTTCAAATGAAATCCCAAACAAAAACATCTTTCACATGCATACCCTGCTCCAGTCAAGCGCACCCCATACGTAAACGGTTTGGAAAGTTCGATAAGTTCATCCAAACGTGCGTGGGAGCACTCATACAAGTCACGTAGGCTGGCGTGGCTGGCGCTCATTAGTTGTCCAAGTTTAACCAGTTTGTCGCTGTCCTCAGCCCCGGTAGAGTTTGCCTCACAGATATTCTTAAATTCGTAAACTCGATCAGCCTCTGCAATAATAAGATTATTATACATAATAATTACAACGTTTAAAAAGTAGATGAAAACTGTATCAATTTGTTTGTTCTCGCTAGTCACTTTCACGTTTTTACCTTCAAAGACGTGTTTGCTCCTTTGATGAAGTTTTAGTAAGACATCATCCACATTGATTTTACTCATCAAAGGCTTGCTTTTAAGCTCAATAAGGCTCATTCCAAGAACTTCTGCGATCTAAGGTTACGAAACGTAAAGTTATTAATATAATACACATGGATCTCCACCAACAAGACGGAAGGCGAAAAGGTGCCATTATTATTAACAAAATCCTATCGCCAACGAGAGCAGAGCATACAAAGCTGCAGACTTTCTACTTAAGAGGGGTTGGTTACTTTACTGCGACGCGCTTAAAAGACTCCGGATCGAATGGCATTAACTTTCTTTAGTAGCAGCAGGGAACATGATTCGTTTTCATCGATTGTTTCTCCACAGACATGCCTATTTCCTACACCTCTCTATTATGTTGATGATGGAGCTAGCCAAAACTTTTCATATTCATCTGTACATTCTCTCAAAATTGCGAGTTATGATCATTTTGAGATGAATATGAAAATGGCAACTAACTTAGGTGGCACTGAAACTAATACAATGGCTAAGTCTACCAAGTGTAACTTCAGGGTTAGGGAATAATAGGTCGCCGTCAACCGTGTGGAGAAAATTTGGAGTTTTTGTTATCAAGCATACATGCATGGAATGGAATGGATTGTCTATTCTTTTCTAATTTGCGTCTATTTTCTTATTCTCAATTCATTTGGGGGGAGCCCTAATCAGGTACACACTTTCAGACGCAGAGTTTGACGACTATAATATGCAATCGCCACAAGTCGCAGTCGCAGTTCACCGTGTCAGAGGCAGCTTACTGAAGAAGTAAAATGATAGGTTTTTTTATACCTCCTTGGCAGTGTATGGTTCCTCATGCAGATACTTGGAAACCAGCCCAGTCATCTCCTGTAGGCTTAGTCCAAGTTGTTGTTGAAGAGTTTTGAGCTTGTTGATTTCATAATAATTCGGTATTCCAGAGCACTTTGCAATGATCCAGGCTGCTGTACGGCATTCAGCAACACGCACATTGTAGTGGCTAGACGCAGCCTTGTTGGCTTCAGCAAGGCTATTTGCAATAACAAAAACGGCATTCTCTGGAAGTCGAACTTTCTCCCCGTGAAGTCGTGGAACGAATTCTATTAGTTGTGCAGTACCTATTCAAAGCAATCAATGTCTGGTCAATCACGCAAATATAAAACGTTAGCGTTGCTGTCACAAGGTACGATCAGTGTCCCTAATCATTCCTGGAATTGTGTACGTAGCGTGCGTAATATAAGTCGTACCTGCGGTTGCCATAAAAGCAATAGCTTGATCCATTCCACCTCCTTCGGTTCCAATGTAACGTTCACTCTTTGCACAAATGGAAGCCATCTCTTTCCTTCCAAGCTTGCCCTACGATCCAATAATGTTACAAAAAGAGTGTTTTAGATTGAAAAGAAATGTGATATTCGGGAAGCCTTCTTCTTGAAACGAGTTGCTTTAGTCAATTTCAAACGACTACTGATACAGTATGAATGTCTCAATACTCTCTCAATTCGACAATTCGGGGTAAAGGTTAGCAAGTACGAATAAATAAGGCAGGTAGTCGATATCCAAGAAATTGGGTAACATTGAAAGGGCAAAAAATAGTACCCGTCATGAATCATAAATGTTGATCCTGATCCTACTGATCTAGCTCGAGCCCTACACTGCATTTCCCCCCGCACCTTTATAGTCTCTCTGTTGCAGAAACTTTTTGATCAGGCTGAGTGTGAGCAGAATGCCACATTGAATGCATAAATGAGATTTTACTTGGGAAAGATAAAAGAGCAGGGCTGAAACGTGACTCCAAGCGCTTTCTGTTTCAAGATTAAATTCTTGCGAATACGAGAAATGATAACCTCCAAAGAGGTACAAAACTAACCTCATATGCAACAAGAGTAGCAAGAGCAGCCGCACAAACGAGTGCACTTGAGCTTGACAATCCAGCTCTTGGGGGTACTCGGCCATCAACACAAATTTCGGTCAAGTACACGTCACCCTCTGTTTTGTCCAAATGCTCTAATGTTCCAAGTACTCCGCACAGGTAATACAAGTACCAATTGGGAGCAACCCCTTGCTGCCTACCTTGGAGGATCGTTCTATCAAAGCAGAAGGAAACCAATCATCCACCGGAAGATATGTGAAATATTATGTGTTTTAAAAAAAATGTATCATTTAAATGCATATAATAATACATATTCAAACTACACGTGCCTTATATCAGCAACATTACATTCAAAGTCCTCGAATTCCGGATCTATATTCGTCAACCGAACAACTGCCCGACGCCCCATGGCTTCGGGTGAGGCGACAGTTCTGCCAACGATAAAAACGTCGTGTTCAATTGCCATGGGGAACACGCCATATCCACAGTAATCAATATGTTCGCCGATCAAGTTTACCCTGAAAATATGAAATACATAATGTAATATACATGTTTTCAGATGAAGCACACTGTAGCACCCTCTAAAGTAAGGCTCCAAAAAAAGCCTTTTAAAACACCATAAACAAATCAACGGTGAACGGTAACATTCAACAGCATAATATACATAACCCAATAGAAAAAATAAACGTATTATATATATACGTACCTTCCTGGAACGCGAACGAAAAATGTCGGCGAACAGTTAAACTTTTTGGCAAAGTGTTCTCGACATTTTTCCACCCGAGCCTCATGTCCTTTCCAGCAAGCCAACGGCAACTCCGGGATTTGATCCATGCTGTCGAAAGCTTTGGATCGTCTTTCGTCCACCGCATCTCCACGGCGAGTGAGGAATTGATTTATCGTTTCTGGCATTGTTGAAACCTAAAATGCAGATAAGAGTTCATGCGAAGGATAAGGATATAATATATTTAGCTGATACGATACAACAACATCCACATGTTTCAATATTTGCATCCCCTGTCATTATCATGTTATTTGAAAGCGTCAACTCAACGACGAGATAATAAACTCCAGCTCAAACATCAAAATTGAGTACACGACACACACACACACACACACACATTTCATTCAAATTCAACTCCAAAACTAATTTTTAGTCAATAAATCCACCAACCATATTTTTTTATTTATTTTTAATCCTTTCCTATGTTATACACTGGATACACACATGTGGGATTTGCAGCATAAATAACGGTTCTGAGTTCTGACACCGTCGACTTTTCCTGATTCCTCTCTAACTTTCAAAAACTTGCAAGTTTCGTCAAAATCATGAAACAGGTGAGGTGAGGTGACTCGTGGTGGTGGTAGCGGTAGCACCAAACTTTATACGCCACCGTAATATATATTATTGTTGTCTCGCAAATGTGCTAAAAAATATCTGTCACTCTCATTGCCCCTGTGTTTTTTTACTCCTCGGCAAAATGTGACTTTTGGATTTTGGGCAATATGTTTTCCACCTGAAGGTACACGAACCAAACAAACTGAATTATGTGTGAATGGTTCTATTATGAATGCCACCGCGACATAAAATAAGTTTTAGAATGGAAAGTTGTGGCTCCATCGAGAGAAACTGGGTATTATTCATCTTCCGACGAATAATAACTTGACTTTTCGTTTCATAAAAATTCATATATATATATATCATTGTTCTTGACAATGCATAAATTTAACCTTCAACAAAAAATATAAAAATCCCTTAATATAAAAAACCTGTCGCTGTCGTGCTGCTCAAATAAGTTTTTGTGTGCGTGTGTACACATAAATATGCATCGGCTGTAAATGCATGGTGCACACACATGTCCTGGGATATTATTATGTAGAACAAAAAAAGGCTTTTTTTAGGTTATGAAATGTGCAATATGGGCATTTGAGTATTATTTGGGTTGTGATGTGAACCGCAAGCAAAGCAATGCATTGATTCATCAGGCCATTATTTGATGATAGCTATACACATTATTGACAGCATGGTTTTCTTGTATGTTCTGCTGACGGATGATGTTTCTCCATCTCGTTCCACTTTTATTTATTTGACAGATAAAACTTGTCAAAAAGAGAAGAGTAAGAATGGAGCCAGAGACCAGGAAAGAGAGAAAATTTTTGTGTAGATGGATTTCATCCGACCGACCGAGTTTTGGATATTGATGGAAAGAAATGTTCATGGATGTCATTCATATTATTACATATATGGTAGATGTATAGGAATGCTCTATTGGAGTTTGGTATTTATTTGAATATTCACAATGTGATGATGTGAGTGAATACCTTATTCTAATGTAATACTAGCAGACGAGTCTTGCTGGATATATGAATAACGGAATGCACTCCGATAAAAATTTTATATGGTACGTCGACGTCGTCGTTCCCATCTCTCAAGATGAATTCACTTAGCATACTTGGGGTTGGGGATTTGTTTAAACAAGTCAGTACACGATACTCTATGCATTATGTTTCGTGATGATAACGAATAATGGTTCATAATATGGATGTTGGTTTGGTTGATCATATGCATGGCGATCGATTACAGCTAACGACTAGATTCGAGAGAAAAAACTAATTTCCGTGAGTTCACAGTTAGAGAATTGATATCAGATTGTTTTCAATCAAATAGCAGGTGTGGTTCGACACGTGTTTCTAACTTGTTTCCGATTTCCTATCAAAATGACAAATGATGGGCATCTAATCGTAAGATGCTTTATGGAAATCACTATCAAGTAGTAGAATGTATATAACATGCGATGATGATATGATCGTTGTAGGATGATCAAAATTACGGATAAGGGGTAATTGTGAGTTTAGTAGGCTCATTCCGAAGCTGTCTACTTGAAAGACATCTTCTTGACACTTGTAATATAGCTAGTCCTAGGAGTTTAGTTGTAGTTGCGTCATCGGGACATTGTTGAATGGTTAAAATGCAGGGTATATATAATCCTAGATAAGGGTGCACCGAGGAATGGCAATTTATTTTATATGATTTACGTTACGTTTGATATTGGTGGTACCGTTGAAATTATTTGGCGGAAATGCATACCCCAAGTAGTGGCAATCTATGGAGTCGGAGTCCGCTGTTACAAGGGTTTACTGCGTGTAACCCTGAAGCTTGTCATAGTTGCTGCAATACGTGTGAATTGTATGCTGAATGATGAGAAGGGAAGCCATTAAGTATTAATTTACAAGCACATTACAGCATCTCGTCTTTGTGTTAGATTTGAAAGTTGACTGTTGAGAGTATTTTTTTAGATAAATGTAAATAGTGAAACGTTACTATTTTGCTGCCGAATTGGTTGCCAATTATAACTTTATTCATTCAACACCAGACTCAGAATGTCTCTTCGTCCGCACACGCTCATATTATAATCTTCCTCGTTTAGGCATTCATACTTACTCATCATTCTTACTATAATAATAACATCCGCCAATTAGTAACATATTTAATTACACATTAACAAATCCAACCAATTGATATTCAGTTGGTTGAGAGGTTAGGTTGGATTAGACCTTCCTCTACCGGGTCGATTGTCACGACCGCGCTTTCCAACGCTTACAAAAGAAATATGATAAAGAAAGATCTACTTTAAAGTCATGATGGTATTTCGCAATTAATTCCGATACTACACGATGGGACCTCGGTCAAATTGGCACCTGATTTTTTGTTTTGCACACTCCATTTTAAACTGTCTTGCTTTGCAAATAATAAACTTTGCAAAATTGAAACAGCCATCGTTTATCAGCTAGCTGTCTATGGAGGAACGCTTCAGTTTATTTTGTGCAAAGGTACGGTCGCAACGGAAGTCTACACGTTCCTAGAAGAAAACCTCGTCAAATTGCTGACATGGATGATTCCACAAAATTCTTTTCGAAATTGATTTCATACAAGGAAACAGTCTGAATTGAAATCATGTCGATGAAAGAAAATTACATGCGTCACAAACTCATAAAAACATATTTAATATATGAAGCAAGTAGTGGGGTCATTTGTCTTTGATGATGCAAGTGCCCCTTTCATCATATGTACATACCTATATTGACTTACATAAAACTCAACTGCAATTCAATTAATTTCATATTGTAGTCGGAAGAATAGTCTACAGTTGACAGTACACCTTTGAAAGGTAAAACTGGGTAGCCTACTAATTGCATCTAAAATCTAAAAAATTACATTCTTTAAATTGTAGTCAATCGTAAACAAATAGAAATGGCGAAATGTGTAATATATCATGATTCGCATGATCCTTTTCCAGTCGTCTTTGACTTGTCATTGCAGTCGTAAGTAACCGATCCATGTGAGTAGGTATGTAATCTTCATATCGTTCTATACCCTTACTATTTGTACGAGATTTGACTCGTCTCTTCATTCAGTCTTCACGCTTCCAGTTTGATATAATGGATTTAAATTTTTAAAATTATACTTGCTACAAAAACTACTCTAGTTCGTGTTTCCACATGCACTTTGGACGAACCCTACAAAATGATTATGATATTATGATTATGATACAATTAGGTTTGAGCGCTGGTCTTATATTGTTACAGAAAATAACATCGTCGCTTCAAATTCATTGCGATGACTGATTAGTGATGGCAAAGTATAAATCTGAGAGTTCGAAACAGTTTTTGTAGCGTTCGTCCAAAGTGGATCGTAAAATGCTCTAGATATGAATAAGGAAAGAAGATTATGAAGACCGAAATTCTATTTGTATACTTGAGAAAATAATTTGACATCCGACACCCCCCCTCTAACAGATTTCTTAAGCTTGCTGTATGGCATTTTTCAAATGTCATCAGCAATCCTGACTCTAGGAGAAGAACAAGTGTAATAACCTTTCCAACCCCTCTGAATCACCGGAAGTATCCCCTGGTTTCTGTAACATGCAAAATCCGTTGTACCGTTACCTGTTAACAACGTGTCAAAATAGAATTTCCTAGAATGAAAACGTATTACTTTTTTCCTGTGTTCTTGTAGTGCTTCAATGAGTACTTTCTTTGAAAAAACTGAAATATTGCTGCATAAAACGCCATAAATTTTGAATGTACTCATTCGGTATTGACTCTGTGCCCAGCCTTTGGGAAAGTATAATACAAAGCTATATTCATAAGGATTTTATTAAATCTCACACATTGTCATCTTACGTGTGAATGAAAGTCCTGCTGAAGATGAAGACGTTGACTTTTATAAGAATGAGGAAACCGGTGGAACAATAAGTGTGAAATATTGTCAATGGTTGTGCCTCGATGCCTAGTTTTATTAATTTTTTTGCAATTTTTATTTCATACATAGTATTATATTATTAAGGAGTGCGGAGCAATTCTTTATGAGAATAGTCTGAAAGTCTGGCTGGCCGGCCGGCCGTCCGTATACTCGATAACTCTCCAACGGTTTCGAATTTTCAAATTTTGTTTTCGGCAATCGATTGCTTATCCACATAGCTCGGCTAAGTTCGTTACTCAGCGATATCCG